>CM022477.1:726135-736476 GCA_011952105.1 Coreoperca whiteheadi
CCGGTCACTCTGACTCACCACATCGACCCCAGCGCCTCCCCGACTAACCCCCCTGCACCACACAGGACCAAGCCCCCTCTCAGCAGCAGCAGACCTGCATCTCGTCACAAACGGCTGCGCAAAGGTTAGATTGATTTGTTTAAACTCATTTGTGGAAAGGTCCGAGTTTGAAGTATAAAACAACAAAATTAGTCAGCATCAGTCGAACCTGCCCAGAAACAGACAAAATCTAACTTCAGGTGAATAAAGACCAACCCAGACCTTGACTGAAAATCAGCCGGTGTATCAATCTGGCTGCATTTGAGACGTCTCCTCTTTGGGTAAGCACATAAAACATCCTGTACCTTTTAAAATAATCAACAAAGACCAATAAAGAATGATCAGAGAAAAAAAAAATCATGTAAAATTAATAAAAAATGTAGAATTCAATTTCATTTATTTAGCGCCAATTCATAACAGAAGTTCTCATGTAGAGCCGGTCTAGACCGTCATCTTTATGATCATATTTACAGAGACCCAACAATTCCCACAATGAGCAAGCACTTGGCCACAGTGGCAAGGAAAAACTCCTTTTTAACAGGCAGTTACCTGAGGTGACAGGCACAGGTAACAGAGCAAAGCAAAATAGTTCATGGGACACACTTGGTCCTTTACAAGGAACACAGGCGATACGACCGTCTCGGGTTAGCTCAACTTCTTAGGATGAACGTATTTCTCGCTGTCCAGAGTCGACAAAAAGCAGAATAAAACCAAGAAGGATGTCATTTTCAAAGTCCAGAAAGTCATCACAGAGCTTATAATCCATCAGGTATGGAGCACCAGGTAAACACAACACAAGTACAGGTAGCTGAAACACTGAAGAGGAGACAATCCAATAAATCCTCTGCGGAACCAGTACTCTATAACTCCAGTATAAAAAACCGACACACAGCTATTTTCGCCTCAGGACCAGAAACGTTCACGTTGCAGTCAGTGTGCAGCATATGGAAATACACAGCAAAAAACATCCGGGAGGAGCCGGACAGAGACGGAGCACCTGGTAACCAGCAACCCAGGTAGGGTACAGGTGTCTAAAGCCGTGTGGAGAAGACAATCAAGTAATCCATCTTGAATGAGTATAACTCCTGGATTAAACTAGCTCAGTGCAGTGTAGGACAGCTTCCATTGTGAAAAGATATATCTTGAATCGCATTACCAACAATGAATTCTCCTCGTTGATGTTTGAAAGGTCGTGTTTGACATCAGTCAGCAGCAGCTGACAAAACCAGTCTGCTGATGAAGACCGTTGGATGCTGTCAGAAGCTCTGGAATAAGTAAGTCTGTGTTGCACCGTCTGACTAGCTGATGTGTTCGTCCTGCAGGTGGCGGTGTCCAGCTGAAGCTGCGCGCTCATCCTGGAGGTTCAGCCAGCGGCTTCAACACAGTCCAGGTTCCGGTCACTCTGACTGGGACTAACCACATCGACTCCACCGCCTCCCTGACCCCCACCTCAACCACTGCTCCAGTCCCCCCCCCTCCTGCTGCTGCTGCTGCTGACCCCACCCCCATCATCACAGGTAAACACCACCACCAGTGTGATTGAGTTTAAAGAAGGGGATGGTTTTCTAACCTCAGAGCGCCTCTCTGTCGTCCAGGTGTGGTCTCAGGTGAAGCGGCTCAGAGGGTTTTGAGCGACCACAGTGTGAACTTCAAATCCAGCCCCCCTCTGACCGGGCTGAAGACTTCACTCCCTGCCCACGTCCCACCCAGCGCCTCCCCCCTCACGACCCCCCCAGCGGCACACAGGACCAAGCCCCCTCCCAGCAGCAGCAGACCTGCAGCTCCTCACAAGCGGCTGCGCAAAGGTCAGATTGGTGTGACTGAAGCTGTGCGGATCCTGCATGTGTTTGTTCGTCTTATACGTTGTTGTTACGGGTCCCAAGGCTTGTTTCACAGCAACAAGTGGTCTGGGTTCAACTCAAGGTGCTTCAGGAAATTAGAAATTTGACAACAATATAAAAGTTAAACATCATAGTGACAACACTGAATAACTAATCAATATTGGATATTAAACATTTAGGTTATACATCACAAAATGCTGGCATATTAAAGACCTTGTGTTATGTTCTACAATAACTTGTACAGCCGTTTATCACTTGCAACATCAGTGGGATGACGCCTGGCTTTGTTTTTCATAAGTCTTTCAACATGAGGCTCCAGATGACTTACTGACAGTAAGGATGTCATGAATTATGTGATATTCTTTCAAAACAGACACTCTGTCTGCAAATGAGACAAACGGCTGTCAAATGTATTTCTGTAAAAAAACACAAATGTTCATCTTTTCTAAATGTTCTTTTATCAGTGTGCCTCGGTCGCTCCACCTTGACTGGCCGACTCAAAGCCAGTGACTTAAGATACACAGCACGTGAGGGGGAGCGGCAGAGAGACAGAATACGTAATTCTTCATATATAAAATGCATGTACATATTTAACAACACTGTTCCTTACATTGCTGTCAAACTCAGATTATTTACTTTGTAGCTGCACAAAATGTACGTTTCATAGTCACAAGAAGACTTTGCAACACCAAGAGGATATGGTGAAAAATGATTGCGGCATATTGGATAGCAAATGCAAAGAGCCAACAGTCAAGCTCCAGGGGGAAAGGATATTCTGAACAAATTCAGCCTGGGGACAGAGTCCTCGTATGTAACCTCAGTGTGACGGGGTGATTGAAATCTGGGTGCGCCAGCACTGGGGCAAGTCTACCAGACACTCAAGAATCTGCCGGTGTCCCTTCATTCCACTCTACCAGAGTTTGAGAGGCTTGCTGGGGACATTTTGTCTTTCCTCGCGGCGGTTTGGGCTGTGGTGCACTGGGGTTTACCTGAAGCAGGTCGTACAAAGGCGTGTCTGTACGTGAGAAATCTTGCACATGTGCTCGATAATTGCACAGAAATCCAAGCAACTGCCTGACATCCCCTATTGTCGGTGGTGGAGTGTGTTAGTACCCGCACTGCTTCTAGGTCTTTGGGGTCCACTTTCACCCCTTCTGCAGACACCAACCAGCCCTGTGATGCTGTAGGGCTTGGAGGACACTTGTATGTGCTCACCAAATGACTAGGACAAGCAAAGCACATCATCAAGGTAGGGGATGCAGCATTCATCTGTAAGTGTGGGGCAGGCAAGAGATCGGTAGTCCACAGGAATCGGGCGAAGGTAAAAAAAACAGGGAGATCAGGCAGAGGCAGAATAGGAATGCTGGAGAGCTAGGCAACAAACTACTAGACAATCTGGCAGAGGGCAGGTGAAAGGTGCTGGACTAAATAGTAAGGGCTGATTGGGATGGATGAGCTGTAGGTGAGGAGATAGGGAGGTGAAGGCCAGGCAGGAGGGAGAATTAAGGTCTGCAATGACAGAGTTAGAACTGACATGAAAACAGAAACAAAATAGTGATATGATTTAAGGGCTGGGAGATATCGTGACGCAGGAGTGTCATCCTTGTGCCTGATCTCCATCTGGAGAGAGCACTTCCTCCACCCCCTGTTTTCCAGGGCTCAGGTGACTGATATCAAAAGGCAGTAGCCAGGGCTCAGTGGAGGGGCCACTAGGAGAGGCGATGTTGTTAACCTTGGCTGTTGCTTTTGTCAGTGTGAAATCAGCCTGTTGTAGCTTTGGTGCACCTGTCTCAAGGACCTTGGTGACATGTTGGATGGTACCCAGGGAGGTTCTCTTTGGTAGGTTGATCTCATGCTTTGAGTGGTTGGAGATGGGCATCTTAACAAAGTGGTCAGTTGTTATTAATCTTCAGGAGGCACTCCTACACTCAGCTGTCCTACAGCAGAACTCCTCTGCGAGTTCATATAGGACAAGGGGATCAGAGCTGTTGAAGTTTGAGGGTATCTGCACCACACATGCACTGCTTTTCCAGATGAGATGACAGCGTTCTCTTCTTCCTGTTGAGAATCTCTTAGTATACATTGGCTCCTAGTAAAGGTTTGGCTAGTGACAGCTGGCTGTTTGGGGTGGGGGGTTATTTTGTTCCTTCATCCTCCTCCTCCACCACTTCCTCTAGGAGATCCAGGTCCAGATCAACAACAGAGCTGTCCTCCTTCACCAGCTTGTTGTCTGTTAGTCTCCCCAGCCTTGGTGCCACCACTCCAGCACATCACCAAGAACAACAGTGTGCTGGACACATTGAAGGACCTGAGCCTACTAGGTCTACTCTGTCCTATCCTGTAGAGAGCCTTGGTGTTATCCCAGCAGTCCAGTTTATTGTTTAAGTGTACTCCCAGGAACATGTAGGAGTCCACCATCTCTATCCCTTCTCCCTGGATTTTAAGGGGGTAGGGGGGCTTCCTGCTCCATCTGAAGTCCAGCTCCTTGGCCTTGCCAGTGTTGAGCTGTAGGTGATTGTGATCCGACCACCTGGCAAAGACCTCCATTACACCTCTGTACTACCACTCTTTGTCCTTACTGATGCAGCCCACAATGCTGAAGTCATCTGCCGGTGTTGCTCAGTAACACATTTAACAGGCTGTCCTGCAGTCTGATATACTGCAGCCTGCCAGTGAGGTAGTCCGTAATCCAGGCTACAATCTCGTGGTCCACCTGCATGAATGAGATCTACTATGCAACGATGACAGGCTGGATGGTATTGAAAGCACTGAAGAAGTCAAAAAACATGACTCCCACCGTGCTTCCTGGCCTCTCCAGGTAGAAGTACGCTCTGTGCAGCAGGTAGACGATGGTGGTATGTGAACTGCAGGAGGTCTTTCACCAGGGGCTTAAGGTGTTTCAGCACCAGCCTCTCAAATGTGGGGAGTGTGAGAGGGAATAATGGCTAAAGAAATTGTGTATGTACAGGTGACCATTTGTACAAACGTAAAACTAGAGATCTGACACAGCTGAGAGAACAGTCTGAAACTGTTCCTGTGTTTGCTTGTTTTGAGGTTCAGGGATCTGTAGAAGTTCAATAAGAGTCTCTTGTGTGAATGAACGATAACATTTCTCTGTAACATCGCTGTCTTTCAGGGTGTCCTGCAGACGTCCAGCAGCTGTCTCTGAGTAAAGAAGAGGTTCCCCCTGAGCAGCAGGAGCGGAGCCCCAGTGTGGACCAGCAGGACCCAGCAGAGCCGCCACACATTAAAGAGGAACAGGAGGACCTGTGGAGCAGTCAGGAGGGAGAGCAGCTTCCAGGGCTGCAGGAGGCCGATGGCACCAAGGTCCCATTCACTCCTGTCCCCGTGAAGAGTGAAGAGGACGATGAAGAGAAGCCTCAGGCCTCACAGCTTCATCAGAGACTCCCTGAACACATGGAGACAGGAGCTGCTGGAGAGGACTGTGGAGGACCAGGACCAGCCAGGGACTCGGAGCCAGACTCACATTTACACCCTGACGCTGAATACAAGGCTGGAGACTCCTCTGAGACTGAAGACAGTGAAGATGAGGAGACCAGAGAACCTCAGTCGGGTTCAAACTCTCTGAAAATTAACAACCCTCCAGTAAGTGATGTATATAATATTGACAAGAAATCAGTCAGCTGCTCTGAGTGTGGGAAAAGACTCAAAAAGGAAAATTTGAAGGCGCACATGAGAGTTCACAGTGGAGAGAAACCATTTAGTTGCTCAGTTTGCGGTAAAAGATATGCAGAAAGTGGATCTGTGAGAAAACACATGGTGCGCCACACAGAGGACTGTGGAGGACCAGAACCAGCCAGGAACTCTGATCCAGACTCACATTTACACTCTGACACTGATGACAGGACTGACGACTCCTCTGTAGCTGAGATTGAAGTCATGTGTGATGATTGGGAGGAGACCAGAGAACCTCAGTCAGATACACATTTACGATCTGAGACTGACGACGGGAGTTCAGACGACAGTATGGACAGTGACTTTTGGAAAGACAACAGGAAACCTCAGTTAAATTTATGTTCTTTGAAAGTGAATGAAATCCCTGACAGTGATAGGGGATGTGTTTCTGGTAAGAAAGCCGTTAGCGGCTCTGACTACAAGGCTTCAGAGACTCTTGAACCTGAGAGTGACGACAGCGTGGACAGTGACTTTTGGAAGGACACCAGGAAACCCCGGTTCAGATCAAAATCTTTGAAAAAGAATGAAGTTTCTAAACGTGTTAGGGGATGTGTTCCTGGCAAGAAAGCATTTAGTTGCTCTGAGTGTGGGCAAGAAGTTGCCTGCAAGGAATCTCTGAAGATACACATGAGAGTTCACACGGGAGAGAAACCATTTAGCTGCTTTGAATGTGGAACAAGTTTCGCTTGGAGTTATCAGGTCAAAAGCCACAAGTGCGCTGCAGATTTGACAAAACAAGACTTTTCCCTGGGATTCTTGAAAAAATAAATGTAATGTTCCTCATTGGTTAATCTGGTGCGCGACATCACATGTGGATCATTTTCATCATCATTAAACACTGATTGACAGTGAAATATTCCACATAACCAAGAACTGAGTTCAGACCTAAATTGGTTCTATAAGCCACGTTTCCACCAAACGAATCGAGTGCCCTGGGAACCCGTACCTGCATGTACCTAAACCTTGGATCTGTTTTGCGTTTCCACCGCAGACAGTTACTCTTAAATGTAGGCCGAGTTGTTATCGGTGCTTCGGTTCTAATCGCCTTCACTTTTCCAGCAGTTGGGGAAACAACGGACGAGACTTGGTGTTGAGAAGCTGCAGCATTTGTTAACTGACGCACTGTAACCTGCTCTGTACGTTTCACTGCTAACCTTTTCTGCCGCTCGCTCGCTCGCTCTCGGCCACGCGCTCGTTACGCACACAAGAGGTTGGCGTTCTTCCCGGTGTGTGGTTGTTCATCAGGAGACGAACAGACGACGAGACGACTCTGGTTGCTTGGATCCTCTCTGACCAATCAGTGATCTGCATTGTTTTACTCAACCTTGTAGTGTCGGCTCAGCTCGCCTGGAACCTCAGCAGAGGGGTAACGAAAGAACGGGACCGTATGGAGTGGTTCTTGTGGCACCATCCTCAACTTTTCACAACGGAAACGTGAAAATTACCGTTCTGATGTGTAACGAACTGGACTGGACTGCTTGGTGGAAACGCGGCTAAAGAGAGTCAGTTCAGCAAAAGACACGTTCATTCCAGGACCTTTTACATCTTCTACAAATGGCACGAGTAGTTTGTCAGTGACGTGTTTTGTTTTTTTTGCATCCTGGGAATGAAACGAAGAAATCAGATGGATATTCATCAGGGATTAATTTAGATTCAGGTCTGAAAACTGAAGCCAAAGCTGAAGAGCCTTAAACCTGCGTTGTTTCTATTGGCCAGCAGGGGGCGACTCCACTGGTTACAAAAACATTTTCCTAATGAGTTCACGGTTTCGAGTCTTCTTCAACACAGCAGGCTGTTCATTTAGTAAATTATGGTCGCGTTTAGAGGAAAATAGACGACAGAGCAGAGGATGCTTTAGGGCGGGGCCACCTGGTGGTTCCACAGCGACCTGTCCATCGGGATAGAAACGTAGCAATGCGTATCCCTCCCCACCTCCACCCTCTCGTCCTAATATGGTCACTTCTACCAAACTAGAAGCTTCTACACGGTAGTCTAAAAACCAATGGGTGACGACATGGTGGCCCCGTCCTCTTCTTCTATACAGTCTGTGGTTTAGACCTGGTGCTTAAATGCAGAGTGTAAAATATAAACATTCATGTGCTCCAGAGACTTTGGATCATATCTCCCCCCCAGCTGAACTTTACTTGTTCAACAACACTCCATTTCTCACTACAACACTTTGTCCAGGTAGAGGTTGAGACTTCTTCCACTCAGGGTTCCCACACGTTCCACACTTTTCCAGACTCAAGTTTCCGCACTTCTTGGTAGATTTTTCAGACCGTGATGACTTCTGAGCACAAACAGCTAGATGTTTATGATGAATCCAACTTTTAAGATGTATGTTCCATTCGAGCTGAGTTTGATTTAAATAAAAGAAATGATTCACGACAGCATCGACCAACTTGTGTTTGTATTTCCCCACATGAGGTTACCATTTTAACATTAACAATAAAGGGACGGTTCACCCCCAAATCCAAACGACCTGTTCCTCCTCTCACCTGTAGCGCTGTTTATCCATCTAGGTTGTTTTGGTGTGAGTTCTGGATGCAGAGACGTCTGCATGTTTTTAATATAATGGGACTATATGGCACTGGGCTCGTGGAGCTCAAAGTGCCAAAAAAGATGTATTTGAAAAGGTCAACAGCAACGCCTCCTTCCAGAACCCACGACCCGGTTACTGAAGATGATCCATGGATTTGTTGTGAGCAGTTCCGTGTGGGAACTACTTTCTCTGCACCGACAGTTCCTGCATGAAACTGCTCGCTCTGGAGTTAAAAACCGGTGACACGTTTGCACATCACCTGTAAGCAGTTCTAAGATATTGCCGCATTTTCTTTCAAACTAATTTGCCCATCAAAATAAAGGAAGTTGGTGTGTTTTAAGAACCTTATTGTACTGAACAGCTGGCCCTCTGGTGCGCTCAGAACAACCTGGAGCGGCCGGCGTTCCACGACCGGGACGAGGACCGCAGTGTCCTCTCCAGTACCCCGGCTGGCGTAGACCTTTACGGGCAGGTAAAGATATCAAAAATAACGTGCGCTCAGTGACCTTTAGCAGCCGGGAGGGAACTAATCAAAGAGTGGCAACAGTATTGGGACAGAAGGAAAACACATGAAATACAAAATAGAGAGGGAAGAAATGGTGGAAACAACAGAAAAGAGCAAGTGACTCAAGCAGCAAGAACCTTTTCTAGATCTTTGTTCTAGGCTGATGACACTTATTTTTCTTTCTGGCCCAAACACAGTTAATCACAAGCTTAACGCAGCTCTGCAGCATGTACAGAACTGGCTGCAGGATAACCCTTTAACACTTCACATCAAGGAAACCGAATGTATGTGCTTGTATTCATGCAGGAGACAGCTATGCAGGTCTAATCCCATCACCTTTTCCAGTCAACAGCTCTGTCGTATCCATGTGCAACTATCTGGGAGTCTCTCTCGACTCACATCTCACCAGAAAGCTCTTTGTTTATAGTAAATCAGACCATATTTGTCGCTTTCTCTCTCTAAAACCTGTCTTCATGCCATCGTTGTGTCCACTCTGTCGTATTGGTCACTTAGAACAAATGAAGTCCTTGAACCAGCAACAAGACTCTATAATAGAGCCTGCCTGTCCCGGCCTTCACGAACCGCTACGGACAGAGGTCTGTTTCCATGTGCTCACTAAAGCACATCAGAACTATGAGTCAAGTCTCAAGTCTGCTTTATTGTCAATTCTTCCACATGTACATTACATACATACAGAGAATCGAAATTGCGTTACTCTGACCCACCTAACTATACAATAAGGGAATGTAAAAATAAAAAAAGACAGTAAAAAAAAAAAATGAAATAAATTAAAATAAAAATGAGGTTAAATAAAAGCAGCGCAAGGCAGATAAAGTGCAAACCAGTGAACAAACAGTGCAGATAAAAAGATTTTAAGTTCATAAAAAAATAGCTTATACAGTCTGATTAAAGTGACAAAGGGCTTATTTTAATTAATTAAACTGCCTGATGAGGTGGTAGAATGACGTCAGTTCCATGGTGAATGAGGTCGTGAGCAGACCAATGCTGCACACAGTGACTGGTGCATGACACCGTATGTTAGCGGAAGGACCTGGGGATGAGGGATCTGGGACATCAGTAAGACTATTTAAAATACCATTTGCTCGCCATCTGATGGGCGGGTGTATCTGTGGCCACTGCGGCGGCTCCACGGCCCCCGGATGCTCGTTCTCTCGGGTTGTTGTTGCGTTTGTCTCGGAGTTTGCTGTGTGTGGTACTTATGTTCTGCAGAGCAGGAACCTGCTGAAAACCAGTTCTATACGGAGTCAGGCCCCATTGTTCTTATCCCTTTCCTGCTTATAAGTATAAATAATTAAGAATCGGCCAGTCGTCTGTGTCGAGAAGACGAGAAGAGGAGGCATCGAGAAGGAAAGATGTGCTTCAATGTGGACGTTTCAGTTTCTGAAGGCTAATTACGACTAAAGCCAGCAGGTGGCAGTGATGCAGCTCAAAGGCAAGCTGCCGTCCAACAACCAAGGAAGAAGAAGAACAAGCGCCCTCACAAGAAAGATGGCGTCCGCGTTGTTTAGCCTCATCACTCGAGTCCCGTTGTCGCGGTGAGAAAGATCCTCTGCCAGCAGCAGCAGTGAGCCTTCAGGGCCTCCGTATGTCCGGATAAACCTGTCTGGATGGACTTTGTGCTGTTCGGCTTCTGTCTGGATGTTTCACCGCTGACTCATCTCCCGGCAGCCTCCAGAGCTACTGGCGTTAGCTTAGCA
>CM022477.1:736507-749684 GCA_011952105.1 Coreoperca whiteheadi
TGCTAGCTGGGCACGGAGCGACGAGAGTTAGCTTAGCATGCTAGCTGCGCACGGAGCGGCCGGAGCTAGCAGCACAGCGCCGCTCAGAGCGGCTGTTTGACGGAGAGCAAACTGTGTTTCTGACGGAGTTTGTGGAGGAAAAGTTTGTGTCGTTGTGTGAAAATGTGTAAAGTCCAAATGCTGAGAGCGCTGGTGAAGCAGCGACTAACTGCGGCTGCTGAGGAGATATTTGGGCTGTTTGAAAGAACCATAGCAGAGTACGAGGAGGAACTGTGTCGCTCCAAAGAGGAGAACCAGCGACACCGGGAACTACTGGACGCTGTGTTCAAGCCTCAGCTCCGGCTGCACAGAGCAGGTCTGTTCCCTTTACTGCTTCTGCTCGCGCTGCTTCTACCCACAGAGAGCAGGTCTGTTCCCCGCTGACGTCAGTTTCTTAAAAAGATTTAAATAATTTGGTTATTCAATCGATGATTACAGTCAAACTAAAACAGGAAGGATCGAATTAAAACAGGAAGTAAGTGAACAAAAGCAAAGAATATCTTGATAAAATCACAACTCAAACAACAAATAAAATAAAAACCAGAGGCGTCTAGAGCTGCAGCCATTAATCGATTGGTTGTCAACTCTTGATCACCATCTATTTTGATAATCGATTAATCATTTTTATTCATTTTTTAAGGAAAAAAAAGTCACAATTCTCGGATTCCAGCTTCTTAAATGTGAATATTTTCTGGTTTCTTTGCTCGTATGACAGTAAACTGAATATATGTGGTTTGTGGACAAATCCTATCCAGAACATGAGGCAGCGGTGCACGGCAGCCTCTTGTGACCGAAATGAGCATTACAACAACAAACATTTAATCCAAAAAAGGGGCAAAGAGGCAGAGTGAAACCTGGCTGCTGAAACCAGCCACCTGAGAGGGCACCCACCTGTCACTCAAAGCGGCCACGCCCTTAATTATGCTTAACTTTTAACTGTTAATGTCATTGAAACGGGTGAGTTGTAAAACAAATTCAGCCCCCTCACAGTTCTCATGGACGCGGAAATGATCTATAAAGCCCAGAATCGTTTTCTGTACCAGGCTGCAAACATGTTTATTTCTGCTGTAAAGTATTTTATCACGGGGCCCTGTGGGGACCGGCTCCCTTTTGGAGCCTCAAGTTGGCCATTCGAGGAACCGCAGTGTTTGGCCCTTCCTGTTGTCTTCATTTATCAGCCCCGGAGGTTGCCGCTTGGATTTGAATGAACGTTTGACTGAGAGAAGGTGACTCCGGAACCTCACGCGAGGTCAGCTGATGGTTTGACAACAAGACTCATCAGTGTGGGAACGACAGAAACACTCTGGTTGTACAGCGGTGCTACAGAGTGGAGCTTCTTCCCTCACAGATGATCTTTGGTCGACAGACAGGTTCTGTCACCTGTAGCACCGTCTGTTTGTATTAAGACCTGACATGGTTGAGTCAAATATTCCATCAGCGTGAAACTATTTCTGTGTGTGTTTACTGTGTCCTGCAGACGTCCAGCAGCTGTCCTCTGTCTCTGTCTTTCAGGGTGTCCTGCAGACGTCCAGCAGCTGTCTCTGAGTAAAGAAGAGGTTCCCCCTGAGCAGCAGGAGCGGAGCCCCAGTGTGGACCAGCAGGACCCAGCAGAGCCGCCACACATTAAAGAGGAACAGGAGGACCTGTGGAGCAGCCAGGAGGGAGAGCAGCTTCCAGGGCTGCAGGAGGCCGATGGCACCAAGGTCCCATTCACTCCTGTCCCCGTGAAGAGTGAAGAGGACGATGAAGAGAAGCCTCAGGCCTCACAGCTTCATCAGAGACTCCCTGAACACATGGAGACAGGAGCTGCTGGAGAGGACTGTGGAGGACCAGGACCAGCCAGGGACCCTGAGCCAGACTCACGTTTACACCCTGACGCTGATGAGAAGATTAACGCCTCCTCTGAGACCGAAGACAGTGATGATGGGTGGAAGGAGAGAAGAGAACCTCAGGCAGGTTTAAACTCTCTGAAAGATAATGAATTCTCTAAAAGTGATGCGAGATGTAATACTGGTGAGAAACCATTTAGCTGCTCTGAATGTGGGAAAATATTTGGTTGCAATGGGAATCTAAGAAGACACATTAGAATACACACAGGAGAGAAACCTTTTAGTTGCCCAGTTTGTGGTAAAAGATTCAACTTGAAGGTGAATTTGAAGTTTCACATTAAAACGCATACCGGAGGGAAACCCTTCAGTTGCTCAGTGTGCGGGAGAGGATTTGCACAGGGACGATATTTGAGTCAACACATGGCGGTCCACTCAGAGGAGAAAAGATTCAGCTGCAGTGTTTGTGACAAAAGATTCACTTGGGGTTATCAGCTCAAAAGACACAAGTGTGTTGGTCGTCCCGAGACTGAGGACGGTGACGACCGGAAGGAGAAACCATTTAGCTGCTCTGAGTGTGGGGAAATGTTTGGCAATAGGGGACATCTGAAGAGACACGTTAGAGTACACACACAAGAGAAACCATTCAGCTGCTCATTTTGTAACAAACATTTCACACGGAGCGACCACATGGTGAGACACATGAGTATCCACACGTGGGAGAAACCCTTCAGGTGCTCAGTGTGCGGTAAAAGATTCAAACAGAAGGCAACTTTGCAGCTACACATGAGAACGCACACAGGAGAGAAACCGTTTAGTTGCTCAATTTGTGCAAGAAGTTTTACACAAGCAGGAACTCTGACTCAGCACATGAGCATCCACGCGGGAGAGAAACGGTACGGCTGCAGCGCTTGTGACAAAAGGTTCACTTGGTATAAAGAGGTCAGAATCCATCAGTGTGCTGGTCGTCGGTCCTCACAGCTTCATCAGAGACTCGCTGAACACATGGAGACAGGAGCTGCTGGAGAGGACTGTGGAGGACCAGGACCAGCCAGGGACTCGGAGCCAGGACTTCAGACTGAGCACTAAGTCCTCCAGAGGAAACGATCAGTTAGATGTAAGATGACTGTGAGTGAAACATAAAACAGATGTAAGGGAAGTTCCAGCAGTTTGTTTGGCTCTTCACCCTTCAGCTGCAATGTTTGTGCTCAAAGATTCACCAGGCAGTCACACGTCAGAAGTCATACGTGTGTTTTCGACGGCAGCGGCAGAAAAGCTGCTGCTTCAGGTGAAACTGTGAGTGGTGATGAAACTGTGGAACAACAGAGTGGTGAAACGTTTGTGGACGTTTTTTAAATGAGAAGTCAGAGTGAGAACGTCACCGTTCTGCTGCTGCTGTGGGGAATCAGCAGAGGCCTCACATTCAGTGTTGGGTGTTGTTTAGCTTTATAATTGTGATCCTTGGGGCTCATTACAGAAGGATGTATAACCGCCATACAGTTTTATTTTGGAAGCTAAAGTTATGTTAACTAACGTACAGTGCACATTAGCTATATTTCCATCCATCCATCCATCTCCTCCCTCTTACCCGGGGCCGGGTCGCGGGGGCAGCAGTCTGAGCAGAGACGCCCAGACTTCCCTCTCCTCCAGCTCTTCCGGGGGGAATACCGAGGCGTTACCAGGCCAGCCGAGAGACACAGTCCCTCCAGCGTGTCCTAGGTCTTCCCCGGGGCCTCCTCCTGGTCGGACGTGCCCGGAACGCCTCCCCAGGGAGGCGTCCAGGAGGCGTCCGGGACAGATGCCCGAGCCCCCTCAGCTGACTCCTCTCGATGTGGAGGAGCAGCGGCTCTACTCTGAGCTCCTCCCGAGTGGCCGAGCTCCTCCCCCTGTCTCTGAGGGAGCGCCCAGCCGCCCTGCGGAGGAGACTCATTTCGGCCGCCTGTATCCGGGATCCTTTCGGTCACGACCCAAAGCTCATGACCACAGGTGAGAGTGGGAATGTAGGAATGTAGATCGACTGGTAAACAGTCTTTACCACAACAGACCAGTATATCGACTGCGTCACTGCAGAGGATACACCGATCTGCCTCGTGAACAAGACCCCAAGATACTGAAACTCCCCCACTTGAGGCAGGAGCTCTCCACCAACCTGACATTAGCTATATTTCAGTTATTCAAATTCAATAAAACTTAGTAAAGCTGTATACTCTAGGCTATTTTGTCGATTTATTTTGCTGCATTAATGTTTTTTTTTACTTTTAGAGGTATAAGAAAGTCTGAAAAATGTCAATAAACTTTTACTTAAAGAATGCAGAAACCCAGTGTTTTGTGCTGGTTTTGTTTGGACATTTCTTTAAGACAAATGTGGAACGTTCACTGAGAAACTATACTCTTGTGAAAACAATTATCTGCACACTGAATAGTTTTGAAGCCCCATAGGTGGTGTTATTAATTTGCGATCTTTTGACAAGGTCTTCTGGGTATTGCAAAGGTATTGTGAGGCCAATACTGTATATGAGACAAAAGAAAAAAACATGGCTGATCAGATGATTATGTTTCTTTTTGCCTCATAATACCTGTGCATCTGCCTGAGGAGGACCTTCTGTGTTAGTTTATTCTGTAACGTTATTCCACTGCAGCCGAGACGTCGTAAGCATCAGCTTCATCCATGATACGGAAGTGCCTCTGTCGGCTACACGTCCGCGTAGACGGTGGCGTCACTTACTGATCCTTGGCAGTTTTATTTCAGACCGCAGCAGAACTTTTACATGTGTTTTAGCTTCAGAAATGCTCAAGTTTACTCAAAAAGCACCTTTGCCTCTGAAGGAAAGGCTGAACTACAATAGAGCAGATGGTGAACAGTGTTTTCTGTGGGACATGGTAAGTCCCTTTGGGGATTTCCCCTTTGTAAAACGATAACATACACATAATTGTGTATGTATCTATGAAAGAAAGAAAGTATGTATGTATGAGACCAAAAAAGTACGTGTGTTTTTTTTTGTACATATTCAATTCAATTCAATTCAATTTTATTTATATAGCCCAGTATCACAAATCACATTTGCCTCAAAGGGCTTCACAATCTGTAACATACGACACCCTCTGTCCTTAGACCCTCGATTCGATTAAGGAAAAACTACCCCAAAAAAACAGGGGAAAAAATGATAGAAACCTCAGGAAGAGCAACAGAGGAGGGCTCCCTCTCCCAGGACGGACAGACATGAAAGTATTACTGTATGTATGTATGTATTTATGATTAAAATTATGTTTGTATGAGAGTAAGAAAGTATATATGTATGTACACTATATGTATGTAAATATATATGTTTGTATGCAAGTTTGAATGTATGTATTAATGTATGTATGTATGTGTGAAAGTATGTATGTGCGTGTAACTATGAAAGTATTTATGTATGTATAAATGTAAAAGTATGTATGTATGAAAGTATATATGTATGAAAATATATATGTATGAAAATGTATCTATATATGTATTCATGAATGTATGTATATATGTATGTATTTATGTATGAAAGTTAAAAAGTATAAATGTATGTATGTATGTGTGTATGTATGAAAGTTAGAAACTATGTAAGTATGGATGTATGTATGAAAGTATGAAAGTAAGAAAAAATGTATGTTTGTATGTATAAATGTATGTATGTATGTATGAAAGTAAGAAAAAATGTATGTATGTGTGTATGTATGAAAGTTAGAATCTATGTATGTATGAAAGTATATATGTGTTAAAGAAAAAAAGTATAAATGTATGTATGAGAATATGAAAGTATTTATGTATGTATAAATGTAAAAGTATGAAAGTATATATGTATGAAAGTATGTATGCAAAAAAATGTATGTAAGAATGTATGTATCTATGAAAGTATGTATGTATGAAAAGTAAGAAAAAATGTATATATGTATTCATGAATGTATGTATGTATTTATGTATGAAAGTTAGAAGCTATGTAAGTATGGATGTAAGTATGTATGTATGTATGTATGAAAGTAAGAAAGTATGTAGAAAAGTATGTATGTTTGAAAGTATGTTTGAATGTATGTATGAAAGTAAGAAAAAATGTATGTATGTATGAATGTATGTATTTATGTATGAAAGTTAAAAAGTATAAATGTATGTATGTATGTGTGTATGTATGAAAGTTAGAAGCTATGTAAGTATGGATGTAAGTATGTATGTATGTATGAAAGTAAGAAAGTATGTAGAAAAGTATGTATGTTTGAAAGTATGTTTGAATGTATGTATGAAAGTAAGAAAAAATGTATGTATGTATGAATGTATGTTTGTATGTATGTATGAATGTATGTATTTATGTATGAAAGTTAAAAAGTATAAATGTATGTATGTATCTGTAAAAGTATGTATGTATGAAAGTAAGAAAAAATGTATGTGTGTGTATGTATGAAAGTTAGAATCTATGTATGTATGAAAGTATGTATGAAAGTATATGTGTTAAAGAAAAAAAGTATAAATGTATGTATGAGAATATGAAAGTATGTATGTATAAATGTAAAAGTATGAAAGTATATATGTATGAAAGTATGTATGCAAAAAAATATGTATGTGAGTAAAAAAGTACGAATGTTTTTTTTATACATGAACGTAAGAATGTATGTATCTATGAAAGTATGTATGTATGAAAAGTAAGAAAAAATGTATCTATATATGTATTCATGAATGTATGTTTGTATGTATGAAAGTTAAAAAGTATAAATGTATGTATGTATGTATGTAAGTATGTATGTATGTATGAAAGTTAGAAGCTATGTAAGTATGGATGTAAGTATGTATTTATGTATGAAAGTAAGAAAGTATGTAGAAAAGTATGTATGTTTGAAAGTATGTTTGAATGTATGTATGAAAGTAAGAAAAAATGTATGTATGTATGTATGAATGTATGTTTGTATGTATGTATGAATGTATGTATTTGTGTATGAAAGTTAAAAAGTATAAATGTATGTATGTATGTATCTGTAAAAGTATGTATGTATGTATGAAAGTAAGAAAAATGTATGTATGTGTGTATGTATGAAAGTTAGAAGCTATGTATGTATGAAAGTATGTATGAAAGTATATATGAAAGTATATATGTGTTAAAGAAAAAAAGTGTAAATGTATGTATGTATGAAAGTATTTATGTATGAAAGTAAGACAGTGTGTATAACAGTATGTATGTATCTATGAAAGTATGTATGTATGTTTGAGAGTACGAAAGTATTTTTTGTATGTATGAATGTAAAAGTATGTATGTATGAAAATATATATGTATGAAAGTATATATGTATGTATGTGTTAAAGTAATAAAGTATGTATAGTATATTGGTATCTTTGAAGGTATGTATGTATGAGAGTATGAAAGTATATATGTATGAAAGTATGTATGCAAAAAAATATGTATGTAAGTATGAATGTATATATGAAAGTATGTATGTAAAAAAGTTTGTATGTATGTGAGTAAAAAGTACGAATGTTTTTTTTATTTATGAATGTAAGAATGTATATAACTATGAAAGTATGAATGTATGAAAGTAAGAAAAAATGTATCTATATATGTATTCATGAATGTATGTATTTATGTATGAAAGCAAAAAGTATGTATGTATGTATGTATGAAAGTAAGAAAGTATGTATAAAAGTATGTATGTATCTTTGAAAGTATGTATATATGTATGTATGAATGTATATTTGTATGTATGTATTTATGTATGAAAGTTAGAAGCTATGTATGTATGAAAGTATTATATGTATGAAAATATATATGTATGAAAGTATGTATGCTAAAAAATATGTATGTAGGTATGGATGTAAGAATGAATGTATGTATGAAAGTAAAAAGTATGTATGTATGTATGAAAGTAAGAAAGTATGTATAAAAGTACGTATAAAAGTATGTATGTATCTTTGAAAGTATGTATGAATGTATGTATGTATGAAAGTAAGTAAAAAAGTATAAATGTATGTCTGTATGTATGTTTGTATGTATGTATGTATGAAAGTAAAAAATTATGTATAAAAGTATGTATGTATCTATGAAAGTATGTATGTATGAGAGTACGAAAGTATTTTTTGTATGTATAAATGTAA
Organism: Coreoperca whiteheadi; assembly: GCA_011952105.1. Classification (NCBI taxonomy): domain Eukaryota; kingdom Metazoa; phylum Chordata; class Actinopteri; order Centrarchiformes; family Sinipercidae; genus Coreoperca; species Coreoperca whiteheadi. Next base: position 744,476 of record CM022477.1, read on the forward strand.
AAGTATGAAAGTATATATGTATGAAAGTATGTATGTAAAAAAGTAAAAAAAAATTTAAATTTATGAACGTAAGAATGTATATATCTATGAAAGTATGAAAGTAAGAAAAAATTTATCTATATATGTATTCATGAATGTATGTTTGTATGTATATATGTATGTATGTATGTATGTATGAATGTATGTATTTATGTATGAAAGTTAAAAAGTATAAATGTATGTATGTATGTATGAAAGTAGGAAAAAATGTATATAAGTATGTATGTGTGTATGTATGAAAGTTAGAAGCTATGTATGTATGAAAGTATTATATGTATGAAAATATATATGTATGAAAGTATGTATGCAAAAAAATATGTATGCAAAAAATATGTATGTATGTATGAAAGTAAGAAAGTATGTATAAAAGTATGTATAAAAGTATGTATGTATCTTTGAAAGTATGTTTAAATGTATGTATGAAAGTAGGAAAAAATTTATGTATGTATGAATGTATGTATTTATATATGAACGTTAAAAAGTATAAATGTATGTATGTATGAAAGTAAGAAAAAATGTATGTATGTGTGTATGTATGAAAGTTAGAAGCTATGTATGTATGAAAGTATGTATGAAAGTATATATGTGTTAAAGAAAAAAAGTATAAATGTATGTATGTATGAAAGTATTTATGTATGAAAGTAAGACAGTGTGTATAACAGTATGTATGTATCTATGAAAGTATGTATGTATGTTTGAGAGTACGAAAGTATTTTTTGTATGTATGAATTTAAAAGTATGTATGTATGAAAATATATATGTATGAAAGTATGTATGTATATATGTATGTATGTGTTAAAGTAAGAAAGTATGTATAAAAGTATATTGGTATCTTTGAAAGTATGTATGTATGAGAATATGAAAGTATTTATGTATGTATAAATGTAAAAGTATGAAAGTATATATGTATGAAAGTATGTATGCAAAAAAATATGTATGTAAGTATGAATGTATGTATGAAAGTATGTATATAAAAAAGTTTGTATGTATGTGAGTAAAAAGTACGAATGTTTTTTTTATTTATGAACTTAAGAATGTATATATCTATGAAAGTATGAATGTATGAAAGTAAGAAAAAATGTATCTATATATGTATTCATGAATGTATGTATTTATGTATGAAATCAAAAAGTATGAATGTATGTATGTATGTATGTATGTATGTATGCATGTATGAAAGTAAGAAAGTATGTATAAAAGTATGTATGTATCTTTGAAAGTATGTATGTATGTATGTATGAAAGTAAAAAATGTATGTACATATGTATGTATGAATGTATGTATATTTGTTTGTATGTATTTATGTATGAAAGTTAAAAAGTATAAATGTATCATTGTATGTATCTATAAAAGTATGTATGTATGTATGTATGTATGTATGAAAGTAAGAAAAAAATGTATGTAAGTATGTATGTGTGTATGTATGAAAGTTAGAAGCTATGTATGTATGAAAGTATTATATGTATGAAAATATATATGTATGAAAGTATGTATGCAAAACAATATGTATGCAAAAAATATGTATGTAAGTATGTATGTAAGTATGAATGTATGTATGAAAGTATGTATGTAAAAAAGTTTGTATGTATGTGAGTAAAAAGTACGAATGTTTTTTTTAATTTATGAACGTAAGAATGTATATATCTATGAAAGTATGAATGTATGAAAGTAAGAAAAAATGTATCTATATATGTATTCATGAATGTATGTATTTATGTATGAAATCAAAAAGTATGTATGTATGTATGTATGTATGTATGAAAGTTAAAAAGTATGTATAAAAGTATGTATGTATCTTTGAAAGTATATATGAATGTATGTATGAAAGTAAGAAAAAATGTTTGTATATATGTATGTATCTATAAAAGTATGTATGTATGTATGTATGAAAGTAAGAAAAAATTTATGTAAGTATGTGTATGTATGAAAGTTAGAAGCTATGTATGTATGAAAGTATTATATGTATGAAAATATATATGTATGAAAGTATGTATGCTAAAAAATATGTATGCAAAAAATATGTATCTAAGTATGAATGTCTGTATGAAAGTAAAAAGTATGTATGTATGTATGTATGTATGTATGTATGAAAGTAAGAAAATATGTATAAAAGTACATTTAAAAGTATGTATGTATCTTTGAAAGTATGTATGAAAGTATGTATGTATGAGAGTACGAAAGTATTTTTTGTATGTATAAATGTAAAAGTATGAAAGTATATATGTATGAAAGTATGTATGTAAAAAAGTTTCTATGTATGTGAGTAAAAAAGTACAATTTTTTATTTTTTTATTTATGAACGTAAGAATGTATATATCTATGAAAGTATGAAAGTAAGAAAAAATGTATCTATATATGGATTCATGAATGTATGTTTGTATGTATATATGTATGTATGTATGTATGTATTTATGTATGAAAGTTAAAAAGTATGAATGTATGTATGTATGTATGTAAGAAAGTAGGGAAAAATTTATGTAAGTATGTATGTGTGTATGTATGTATGAAAGTTAAAAAGTATGAATGTATGTATGTATGTATGTAAGAAAGTAGGGAAAAATTTATGTAAGTATGTATGTGTGTATGTATGAAAGTATTATATGTATGAAAATATATATGTATGAAAGTATGTATGCAAAAAAATATGTAGGTATGGATGTAAGAATGAATGTATGTATGAAAGTATATATGTGTTAAAGAAAAAAAGAATAAATGTATGTATGTATGAAAGTAAGAAAAAATTGATGTAGGTATGTATGAGAGTACGAAAGTATTTTTTGTATGTATAAATGTAAAATTATGTATGTATGAAAATATATGTATGAAAGGACGTATGTATATATGTATCTATATATGAAAGTAAAAAAGTATGTATAAAAGTATGTATGTATCTATGAAAGTATGTATGAATGTATGAGAGTACGAAAGTATTTTTTGTATGAATTTATGCATGAAAGTAAGAAAGTATGTAAAAAGTATGTATGTATATATGAAAGTATGTATGTATGAAAATGTATGAATGAAAGTATATATGAATTTCTTTATGTATGAAAGTAAGAAAAAATGTATGTATATATGTATCCATAAATGTATGGTTCTATGTAAGTATGTATGTGTTTATGAATGAAAATATTTATTTTAGAAATTATGTATGTATGAGACTAAAAAAGTACGTATGTTTTTTTGTATATATGAAAGTATGTATATATGTATGTATGAAAGTAGTTATGTATGTATGTATGTACGTATGTAAGTACGTAAGTATTTATGTATGTAAATTTTGAAAGTTTGTATGTGCAAGAAAGTAAGAAAGTATGTATTTATATATCTATGGATGAAAGTATATATGTACATACATTCTTTCTTTCATAAATACATACATACATACAGTTTCTTACTTTCATACATACATACAGTTTCTTACTTTCATAAATACATACATACAGTTTCTTACTTTCATACATACTATATTACAAACTACATACATACATAGCGACATACATACATACTTTCTTATATTCATACATACAGTTTTTTACTTTCATACATACTATCTTACTTTTACACAAACATTCATACATACATACATTCTTTCTTTCATACATACATACTTTCATACATGTATTCTTTCTTTCATAAATACATACATACATGCTTTTATAGATTCATACATTATTTCTTACTTTCTTACATACATACATACTAACTTTCATAGATACATAAATACATATATACATATTTTCTTTCATACATAGATACTTTCATAAATACATACATACATACTTTCATAGATACATACATACATGCATTCTTTCTTTCATACATACATACTTTCATAGATACTTACATACATACATACATATTACCCTACTTTCATACATATTTACATACATACATACTTTGTTTTTTTCATACATAAATACTTTCATAGATCTATACATACATACTTTCTTATATTCATATATACAGTTTGTTAATTTCATCCATACTATCTTACTTGTATACAAACATACATACATACTTTCATAGATACATACATACTTTCTTATTTTCTTACTTTTATACATACATACATACATACAAACATACATACTTTCTTACTTTCATAAATACATACATACATACTTTCATAGATACATACATATTTTTTTACATTTATACATATATATACATACATACATACATACATAAATACATACAAACATACATAAATACATATTTTTCAGCATTCATACAGACATACATACATGGTTTCATAGATACTTACATACTTTCATGCATACATTCTTTTTATCATAAATACATACGTACATACATACATACATACTTTCATAGATAAATACATACATACATATTACCCTACTTTCATACATATTTACATACATACATACTTTCTTTTTTTCATACATAAATACTTTCATAGATCTATACATACATACTTTCTTATATTCATATATACAGTTTGTTAATTTCATCCATACTATCTTACTTGTATACAAACATACATACATAAATACATATATACATACATACATACATACATACATACCTTCATAGTTACATACATACATGCGTTCTTTCTTTCATACATACATACTTTCATAGATACATACATACATACTTTCATTGATACATTCATACATATTTTCTGGCATTCATAGATACATACATACATACTTTCATAGATAGATACATACATAATTTCTGGCATTCATAGATACATACATACATACTTTCATAGATACATACATACTTTCTTACTTTTATACATACATACATACATACATTCTTTCTTTCATTAATGCATACATACATACTTTCATAGATACATACATATTTTTTTACATTCATACATATATACATACATACATACATACTTTCTTACTTTCATACATACATATTTTCATAGATACTTACATACTTTCATACATATATTCTTTCTTTCATAAATACATACATACATGCTTTCATAGATACTTACATACATACATACATACATACATACATACATACATACATACTTTCTTAGATACATACATACAGTTTCTTACTTTCATACACACTATCTTACTTTTACACAAACATTCATACATACATACATACTTTCATAGATACATACATACTTTCTTACTTTCATACATATATTCTTTCTTTCATAAATACATACATA
>CM022477.1:751099-776448 GCA_011952105.1 Coreoperca whiteheadi
CTTCATAAATAAATACATACATACTTTCATAGATACATAAATACATATATATACATACTTTCTTTCATACATAGATACTTTCATAAATACATACATGCATGCATACATACATACATACATACATACAAACAGTTTCTTACTGTCATACATACTATATTACTTTTATACAAACTACATACATACTATCTTACTTTTACACAAACATTCATACATACATACATATTTTAATAGATACATACATACATACATACATATTTTTCGGCATTCATACAGACATACATACATACATACATGCTTTCATAGATACTTACATACTTTCATGCATACATTCTTTTTATCATAAATACATACATAAATACATACATTCATATTTTTCGGCATTCATACATACATACATACTTTCATAGATACATACATACATATTTTCTTACTTTCATACATACATACATACTTTCTTACTTTCATACATACATACATACTTTCTTACTTTCATACAAACATGCAGACATACATACATACATAAATACATACATACATATTTTTCGGCATTCATACATACATACATAAATTCTTTCTTATTTTCGCACATACAAACATACTTTCATACATACCTTCATAAATAAATACATACATACTTTCATAGATACATAAATACATATATATACATACTTTCTTTCATACATAGATACTTTCATAAATACATACATGCATGCATACATACATACATACATACATACAAACAGTTTCTTACTGTCATACATACTATATTACTTTTATACAAACTACATACATACTATCTTACTTTTACACAAACATTCATACATACATACATATTTTAATAGATACATACATACATACATACATATTTTTCGGCATTCATACATACATACATACATACATACATACATACTTTCATAGATACATACATACATATTTTCTTACTTTCATACATACATACATACTTTCATGCATACATTCTCTTTATCATAAATACATACATAAATATTTTCTTACTTTCATACATACATAAATACATACATACATACATATTTTTTGGCATTCATACATACATACTTTCATAGATACACACATACATATTTTCTTACTTTCATACATACATACATGCAAGCATGCATACATACATACATACATACTTTCAAACATACATACATACATACATACATTCTTTCTTACTTTCATACATACATACATACATACATACATACAAACATACTTTCATACATACATACATTCTTTCTTTCATAAATACATACCTACATACTTTCATAGATACATACATATTTTTTTACATTCATACATACATACATACATACTTTCTTACTTTCATACATACATACATACATACTTTCTTTTTTTCATACATACATACTTTCATACATACTTTCTTACTTTCATAGATACATGAATTCTTCCTTTCGGAAATACATTCATACATACATGCTTTCATACATACTTTCTTTCTTTCATACATACGTACATTCATACATACATACATACTTGCATACATACATACATAGATAAATACATTCTTTTTCATAAATACATACATTATTTTTTCAAATATATATATATACTTTCATAGATACATATATGCATACATACATACATAGATACATACATACATACTTCCATAGATGCATACATACATACTTTCATAGATACATACATACATACTTTCATGCATACATTCTCTTTATCATAAATACATACATACATATTTTCTTACTGTCATACATACATACAGACATACATACATACAGACATACATACATACATACATACATAAATACATACATACATATTTCTCGGTTTTCATACATACATACATACATACATACATACATACATACATACATACATACATACATACATACATACATACTTTCTTTTTTTCTTACATACATACATACTTTCATACATACATACATACATACTTTCTTACTTTCATACATACATAAATTCTTCCTTTCGTAAATACATTCATACATACATACTTTCTTTCATACATACGTACTTTCATACATACATACATACTTGCATATATACTTGCATACATACATACATACATACATACATAGATACATACATACATAGATACATACATTCTTTTTCATAAATACATACATTCTTTCTTTCATATATATATATACTTTCATAGATACATACATACTTTTTCATAAATACATACATACATACATACATACTTTCAAAGATACATTGTTTCTTTCATACATACATACATACTTTCATAGATACATACAAACATACTTTCATACATACATACATACATATATACTTCCATACATACACACATGCATGCATACATAAATTCTTTTTCATAAATTTATACATTCTTTCTCTTAAATACATACATATTTTCATACATACATTCTTTCTTTCATACATACATACTTTCATACATACACACATGCATACATACATAAATTCTTTTTCGTAATAAAAACATTCTTTCTTTCATATATACATACTTTCTTAGATACATACATACATACAAACATACTTTCTTTCTTTAATACATACGTACTTTTATATATACATACATACATACTTGCATACATACATACATAGATACACACATACATACATACATATATACTTTCATACATACACACATGCATACATACATAAATTCTTTTTCATAAATACATACATTCTGTCTTTCATATATACATACCTACATACTTTCATACTTTCTTACATACTATCTTACTTGTATACAAACATACATACCATACATATTTTCATACACACATCTGTACATTCCCCTCAGACAATAAAGGTTTCAATCAATCAATCAAGGTACATACATACATACATATGTGTATGTGTATACTATCAAATGTGTCGATCATTGTACCCCTGCTTTGCTTAAACTGGGAGTAATCAAGAGTCATGAACGAGTCATGTTGAAGTTAAAATCTGCATTGTTAACTGAAGTGACGATAAGCAACATTAATCAGAAGTCAGAAATGATACTAACAATGTTTGAGTAACAAGATGAATGAATTTGCTAGAGCTAAGAAGACTAAATATGTCTAATAAACTAAATCACAGTTAAAGGAATGTAGCACTGATAAGAGCTAGTGAATGTTAGGAGTTAGAATGTGGGAAATTACCTTCCTGGTTCCTCCAGATGCCGAGTAAGGAGACAGTCAGGGCGAGTAAGTCTCAACAGGCCTGAAATATGTGTGTGTGCGCTATAAAATTTTAAAAGTGTGTGTAACATGAGTGAGTGTCACATAGAAAGCTATAAATCAGGGAGACAGAGAGAGAAACGGGGTTAGTTCCTTGTGCCTTTTCATCTGAAGAGATATAAGGAGATTCGTGAGCAGCAACATCTACAAAAAGGCTTTTCTAGAACTTTGTCACTGTCAGAGGACCTGAGCACGCAAAGGACTAACCATTTACTCCAGAGACAGAGAACCACAAACTCGGACTGAGGTTCCTTTTTCTCACACTCTAAGAACATTTTGGGAGTTTGGACGGAGCTGTGACTCGGTCTGCCAGCAGGGAGAGTAGGAGAACTCCAGCTGGACACACTCTGCTGTCTCTCCATCTACAGACACAGAGAACTACTGAAACTTAGACTCAGCTGTGTAGTTACTGTAAGATTTCATTGAAGCTTGACATTTAAATTGAGCTGTTTTCCTGCTGCCCTTGCTGAAGCTTATTGCAATAAATAGTCAAACTGGATTTAAAGTCTAAACTGTGGACATCTGATCTATGAGTTAGGTTGTTGTGTGCAGAACATCTTACAGGTTCTTACAGGTTCCTCTAGCCAAGCACATCGACAGGCCCTTGGGGCTCAGCAGAGCCCCTAAAACCCGTCCCAGCACCAGAACAGGAGCCCAGGTCATTCAGAGGAGAGCTGCCGTTGGTAACTGACTCCGTTGCTGTATCTGAGGAAGCAGGGAGACGATGTGAGGCAGGCGGGTAGAAGCTCTGCGTGTCTCCTCGCCAACACCTTAAACAGTCCTTATTCAGGGCTTTAGGGCGACACTCAGAGTCCAAGGCTCGGACTCTTTAAACGGAGAGCTGGTCCAGTACCTCCCAGACGGGGGTTTACCGGGACCTGACAGTATATATATATATATATGTGTGTGTGTGTGTGTGTGTATGTGTCATTTACAATTCAATGCACTTAGGAACAATTAAAAACGAATTGTCATTCTAACACCATTTAAATCACTCTGTTTAATCTCGCATCAGGTATCAGAACAGAGAATGTTCAGTTTTAGCATTAGCACCTTGCTGTTCATAAGCATTTTTGCAAATTCGTGACAAGTTAAAAACGTTCAACCTATCCTTGAGGAGTTTCATACCTTTAGTAATGACGTTGTCACAGTCGGCTTTCAATGAGGAGACCGACACCAGGAGCTGTGATTCGATCTGGTTTTTATTAAAAGCTTAACAAATCTTATGTGGTAATCAAAATCTTTTAACGCAAAATCATAAAGGCTCCTAATAACGCTATCAACTATCTTACTGAAACTTTCCATGATCTCATTCTAACAGAAGGGGAAAAACCTGATCTGTTCTGGGTTTGGGCTCTATTTTTTACTTTAATATCCTCAAACCATATATATATATATATATTTATTCGTAGTATATTTCATCTCTTCACACTTTTTACGTCATTCTTCCGTAGTGTTATACATCACAAAACCATAACAGTTTGATGAGATCACCCACGAGGAGGGGCAGTGCTGTTTTGCGGCGCTCTGAGGGACACTCAGATGGGTTCGGCCCCGTGTGGCAGCTCGCCCAGCTGATTCCCTCTCTACAAGGAGTTTGCAGAGTTTGTCAAACTCTCAGTTCGTTCCAGTTCTAACCTTTGTGATGTCAGAACACAGACTGGATCAAGCTTCTTTCTTTCAAAGTTGAGTTGCTCTCCTAGCGGGAGTCCGGTTGAAGCACAAGAGTTCTGCACTGAAGAGTCTTGACAGGAAGGTGATTTAACAGAAGTTTTGAAATGTCTTCTGTAACAGTGTGATGTCATCAGCATGAAACTTTGCTCCACCCGTCCCGTGCTTACTTTGTTCTACTTTCTTTCCTGAATAATTAATGCAGTTTGTTACCAATGTAATGCTCCCCAGTTTAAAAGTGTGTCCTAATCAGTTGAATGATAGCAAATATGTTAATGATTAACAGGATATTATCTGATAATAAATGAGTAACAGCGAGTTGTAACTCAGGAAAATGTCATAAATGATAATCAGGTTAAAACGTATTATTCCCTTATACATGCACATGTCCCTACACAAACTGAAACAGAAAATGAAATGGTACAATAAAATCAACGCATGTCCATATTCTTTGGATCACAGGAAAGTCTTTCCTGCATAAGAAGGGGGAAGAACAAACCCCCGAGCAGGCACACATGCACCCTGAGGTCTTTTCTGACAGCAGCATGGTGAGATTTCTGGCCCCCACTATGGCATGCTGGTACCAGGCCAGTCAGTAAACAGGGCACATGGACACTTAACTTTGTCTTGTTGTGCAAGCTGAACTGCTGGAAAGGGTTTTTCGTCGTAAAAACCCTGCATGCAGTCTCGCTCCCAAGAAGGGACTTCTTCTAGTGTCCGTCTCCTAACAGCAGACCAGCCACAGGCCTGTGTGACAGCAGCTTCGTTCTCTCGGCAGTAGTGAAGAGAGAAAAGAGCCGAACCCGGCTGCTGCTCACAAACAAGAAAGTGACCTCCAGATGTGTGGCGACTTTCCCTGATAGGACAGAACGTGAGAGGTGTGTTGTGGTGTGAAAGCACAGCAGATCAGGCAATGACCAGTCCATGTGGCTTAAGACTGTCTGGATCAGGGCTCCTGGCTGGTCCTGGTCCTCCACAGTCCTCTCCAGCAGCTCCCGTGTCCATCTCTCCAGTTGAGCTGCTGGCTGTGGGCTCTGCCTCGCTTTTCTCCTCAGTTTGGTTTGGATCGAGCTATGAGGACTGACGTCCAACACACTTGTGTTTCTCTCCTGTGTGAATCTTCATGTGTGTCTTCAGACCATTCTTGAGGCTAAATCTTTTACCACAGTCAGAGCAGCGAAATGCTTTTCTTTCTTCCTCAGTTTGGCTCTGATTCCTCTGTGAGGGTTTAGGACCAGCACACTTGTGTCGTGTGAGCAGATAGCGCCTAGTGAATCCTTTGTCACAAACACTGCAGCTAAACGGTTTCTCCCCTGTGTGGGTTCTGACGTGTAACTGCAAAGTTCCGCACCGTGAAAAACATCTATTACACTGTGAGCAGCGGTATGGTTTTTCTCCTGTATGGCGGGTCATGTGGTTCTTCAGATGAGTGTTATGGCCGAATCCTGTACCACAAATTGAGCAAGCGTATGGTTTCTCTCCTGTGTGAATTCTCATGTGTATCCTCAGATTTTTCCTACGTTTTACTGCTTCACCACACACACAGCAGCGAAACGACGTCTCCTCAGAATTACTTTCGGTATTTTTCAAAGAGTTTAAACCCGACTGAGGTTCTCCGGTCTCGTTCCTGGCGTCATCACTGTCATCAGGCTCAGAAGAGTCGTCAGTCCCGTCATCAGCGGCAGGGTGTAAATGTGAGTCTGGATCAGAGTGCCTGGCTGGTCCTGGTCCTCCACAGTCCTCTCCACCTGTCTCCATGGGTCCAGCTGAGCTGCCGGCTGGAGGCTCTGCTCTCAGCCGTGAGGACGACCGACCGACACACTGATGGGTTTGGAGCTGATGAAGCAAAGTGAATCCTTTGTCACAAACGCTGCAGCTGCAGCTGTATCGTTTGTCTCCGGTGTGGACGGCCATGTGTTGAGCCATACCGTCCTTTCTTGAAAACCTACGACCGCACTCGGAGCAGCTAAACGGTTTCTCTCCTGTATGAGTTCTAATGTGTCTCTGCAGTTGTCCCTTGAGCCTAAATCTTTTATCACACTCAGAGCAGCCATGTGGTTTCTCTCCTGTTTGAGTTCTCATTTGTTTCATCCAATTTCTCCTGGTACAAAATGTTTTCCCACACTCGGAGCAGCTAAATGATTTTTTGTCAGTATTACATCTCTTGTTTGAACCTGCCTGACGTTCTCTGGTCTCCTCCCAGTCATCATCGCTGGCATCAGGTTCAATAGAGTCTGAACTCTTCGCATCAGCATCAGGGTGTAAATGTGAGTCTGGATCAGAGTTCCTGGCTGCTTCTGGTCCACCACAGTCCTCTCCACCTGTCTCCATGGGGCCAGTTGAGCTGCCGGCCGGAGGCTCTGCCTGACGAAGGTGTGAGGACGGACGACCAGCACACTTGTGACGTTTGAGCTGTATAAACCAACTGAATCCTCTGTCACAAACACTGCAGCTGAATAGTTTCTGCCCCGTGTGGCTGGCCATATGTTGTTTCAGATATCTCGTTTGTCTATATCTTTTACCACAAACCGGACAACTGCAGGGTTTCTGTCCTGTATGAATCCTCATGTGTCTCTTCAGATGTCCCTTGAGACCAAATCTTTCCCCGCACTCAGAGCAGCTAAATGATGCTTTGACAGTATTACATCTCTCATCAAACACAAGGACTTCATTATTTTTGTGAAAGTTTAAACCTGACTGAGGTTCTCTGGTCTCCTCCCAATCATCCCAACTGACTTCAATCTCAGCTAGAGAGGAGTCTCCAGCCTTGTATTCAGCGTCAGGGTGTAAACGTGAGTCTGGCTCCGAGTCCCTGGCTGGTCCTGGTCCTCCACAGTCCTCTCCAGCAGCTCCTGTCTCCATGTGTTCAGGGAGTCTCTGATGAAGCTGTGAGGCCTGAGGCTTCTCTTCATCGTCCTCTTCACTCTTCACGGGGACAGGAGTGAATGGGACCTTGGTGCCATCGGCCTCCTGCAGCCCTGGAAGCTGCTCTCCCTCCTGGCTGCTCCACAGGTCCTCCTGTTCCTCTTTAATGTGTGGCGGGTCCTGCTGGTCCACACTGGGGCTCCGCTCCTGCTGCTCAGGGGGAACCTCTTCTTTACTCAGAGACAGCTGCTGGACGTCTGCAGGACACCCTGAAAGACAGAGACAGAGGACAGCGGTGAGCTTCATGCTAACTGGGGGTGTAACAGTCTTCCTCTCTGGTCGATACAGGACGTTCAGAGGAGAAGCGACCTGCTTCGGTTCGGGACGCCCTGTTATCTTTAGACAGCCTAATTAGGTCTCCGCTGTCTCACACGTGGAACAATAAACCGACAGCGTTAGATGGACGCAGCCCTGGACGTCTAACTCATGTGGTGAAACCGACTGAAGGAGCCTCCGACGTCAGCAAGAGCTTTGGTTTGGGAGTGTTGTAGTTTCCCACTGAGATGCAGCAACGAGCAGTGGATCGGACCTGGGAGCTAGAGCTGAAGAGCTCCACCCGGGCTCGGGCGGTAAGGGAGCGGTCAGCTGATGCGTTTCGATTAGCGTGATGCTGAGGAGGTGAAGCGGAGGCCGGCCTCTGGCGATGGATAATGTGGGGCTGTAAACGGGTTCGGGCTTTTAAAAAGCTGCCAGTGATAATGTACCGGTCGGGCTCGGGCCTACCTTTTAAGGCCCGATTACAGCTCTACTGTCAGCAGACATTGTTCAACGTGATAAGAAGCAGTTACAGCATTTAACTGTCCGGGCTTCAACAGAACTGGCACCAAGTTCTGATGATGTAATGACCCTTCCTGTCTGAAGTCTGCTGCGAGCAGAAGCAGTAAAGGGAACAGACCTGCTCTGTGCAGCCGGAGCTGAGGCTTGAACACAGCGTCCAGTAGTTCCCGGTGTCGCTGGTTCTCCTCTTTGGAGCGACACAGTTCCTCCTCGTACTCTGCTATGGTTCTTTCAAACAGCCCAAATATCTCCTCAGCAGCCGCAGTTAGTCGCTGCTTCACCAGCGCTCTCAGCATTTGGACTTTACACATTTTCACACAACGACACAAACTTTTCCTCCACAAACTCCGTCAGAAACACAGTTTGCTCTCCGTCAAACAGCCGCTCTGAGCGGCGCTGTGCTGCTAGCTCCGGCCGCTCCGTGCGCAGCTAGCATGATAAGCTAGCTCCCAGCGCTCCGTGCGCAGCTAGCATGCTAAGCTAACTCCCAGCGCTCCGTGTCCAGCTAGCATGCTAAGCTAACTTCCGCCGCTCCGTGTCCAGCTAGCATGATAAGCTAGCTCCCAGCGCTCCGTGTCCAGCTAGCATGCTAAGCTAACTCCCAGCGCTCCGTGTCCAGCTAGCATGCTAAGCTAACGGCAGTAGCTCTGGAGGCTGCCGGGAGATGAGTCAGCGGTGAAACATCCAGACAGAAGCCGAACAGCACAAAGTCCATCCAGACAGGTTTATCCGGCCATACGGAGGCCCTGAAGGCTCACTGCTGCTGCTGGCAGAGGCTCTTTCTCACCGCGACAACGGGACTCGCTGACAGGCTGAACAACGCGGACGCCATCTTGTGAAGAACCGTAGACTGTAAATGAAGATGGACGACGCGTCTCCGCCTCCTCCCGCCGTAAAGGGAAACTAGAGGCGGAGGAGGCTCATTACATCATCAGGGCTTGGTGCCAGTTCTGAAATAAGAAAATCTCACTTCAGAGAAAAGATTACGGACTGATTTTTCCGAAATTCGTTCATTTGCTCTCGTTTCCAAACAGTATCCAAAGAGGTTTGTAGGCTCAGTCTAATTCAAATGCGCACGAGGCAAATGAAAACAAGTTGCCAGTGAGGTTCCCTTGAAAAGCCTCTCCAATCCCGAGTTAGGGGGTTCCAAAATATGACTCCCGAAATATATTCTGTAAGTTATTGTAACAAACCTGGTCTCAGATGTGAGACTGCGGCTCTTGTGGGAGCAGGCAGAGCTTTCCACCAATGAGGAACGGATCCAGAGGGATCCTGTTCGTCGTTGCCATGGTACCACCAGACGCTGTTGGTCTGCAGAGCGCAGGGACCTGGCAGGAGCACAGGTCTGAAGGAGGAGGAAACCCAGTACTAACAGAAAACAGGAATCTTTATTTATACTCCCTGAGCTGAATTCTGATCAATTCCACTACAGCGAATCACAGATGGCTGCAAACTCAAGGGCCTCAAACCCGTTCTGGTGCCGCCCCACCTGAATATCAGTATGCAACATGCCTACTTTCACTCCTCTGTGCAAGGTGAGAGCGTCGCTGATGAACCAGAGCTGCAGGCCACCAGACAATACCGCGGTCAGACACGGGCTCAGCAGGCGCCAACGTTCCCTCTCGACCACTGTCACAAAGCGCCTCAGGGACCTAACAAGCAGGGAGTACGCCGCGCGGGAAAGCAGGAGAGCCTCCAAGACGACGGGCGGGGCGTCACAACCAGGCCCAAAAGTGTTTTTAAAAGGTTCCATAGGTAAATATTCCTGTTAGGAAAAAGAATTAATATGAAAAATAGGAAGGAAGAAAGAGTATACTCAAGATCAAGAACGGGACATACAGGACTGAATGCAACTGGGAGGAAAAGGAGATGGTTTATGCACAGAACGTCAAACACAGGGAGATGTGGAACAGGTTTTATTCAGATGTAGAAGCGACAGTGGGCAGAGACAAAGAAATGGACGACAGCTTCGAGGACGTTCTGGGGGAACAGGGAATGCAAAGCGAAAGAATTAGAACCTTATTGATGTTCCTTAAAGACAGTGGTTTATTAAGAAGAATTTAAAGGTTTGGGGTTTTTTTGCCCCGTTTTGATTGGATAACCAGAGGTTTACTGCAACACTCCGCACACTCCCGTACAGCAGGTGGCGGTATGCAACACATGAACGATGCAATCTGCCAAGAAACAAGAAGAAGAAGAAGAACAACAGTCCTGTTTTCCAGTGGCTGACTCTGTGGGGTGCGTCTCTCGTGCTTGTGTTACATGTCGATCTGAGTGGTTTGTCGCCCATGTTTAACCGACCTTTGACACTTCTAACCTGCTTGTCACACACTGGTGATGTTCCACCGCCACGCACGCGGATCACGATTCTTTGCGGACGTGTGCCGCTGCGTTAGCGGTCGCGTTGTGGCATCAGCTTCAAGTTTAATCCTGTGGGTGAAAGCAGGCAGCGGAACACGAGCGCCAAACCGCTTCTATGCAGCAGCGACAGACGGCAGAAAGAAGCGTCTCACATGTTATATGTGGAACAGCAGCACTTGAACAAGAAGGACTTTTAGACGTCAGTGCTGCTGTAGGGACGGGACCCGTAACCATGTTATTATAGTGTGCGTGTACTGCATCCAACCAGACAAAGTAAGCCGGTGGAGGAGCGCGTGGTAAAGATGGACTCTCTGACCTGCTCTCAGGTGTCAGGCCGTAGGATCATCCCAGGAACGTGGACGCGTTCCCAACTGGGATGACCTTCGTCAGGCTGCGTGAACCGATCAGGACACAGACGGCTGTCCCGTTTGTTCTGCGTCCAGTGGAGACCGAAAGGTTAAAAGACACAAGAGGAAAACAAACGAAAGCACTGTCGGTCCGCACGAGTCGCTGAGACACGTTCAGCATCCCACTTTGCCGACTCGTTCTACTAACAGACGACTTTAAATGACCGCAGCGGTTTAGTTTATTCTTTATCTGACAGGGACCGGGTGCGAACACATTAGTCTAACAAAAGAAGAGATGCTTCACACCAGACATAGCTCATTTCCATCTGCAGTCCCTGGGCAGATAAAACATTAAGGAACAAACGGGGAACAGGGACAGTTTGATCAGTTCGTGCTTCCTGCCGATGTTTCCTTAGAGGGCCCTGATGTGGGCGTCCGGTGAGGTGCAGTCACGCTTTGGCTCACTTGCAACCCGAGAAATGCAACAGCCTCTGCGTCTCCAGCATTCGCTCCTTTTGCGGCTTCCTGCAGTGGACTCGTAACAACAGCTGTGCAGATCAGAAGAGCCGTTACTGAGGCAACCCCAAGGTCCCGCAGAGCAGCTCCCGTCCCCTCCTGAGACACCAGGTCACTAGCCTGAGGAAAGCCCTGCAGCTGCGCTGGTCACATTTACTGTTTTTCCTCCGACAGGAGGCGCACACGTGTTTAGGATAAAGGGAGACGTGCTTGACGCTTCAGGGCTCGAGGAGGACAAAGAGTGGAGCAGGAAGAAGGCTGCAGACCTGGTTTGGGCACTGCATCGGGATTCACCCTGTGCTGCTGATACCGTTGTCTCCTTGACCAAGCCTCAGTAGACATTGACGTGTACGACGTCCCAAGTCTTCTTCCTCTGAGCTGATCAACAATGTTTCAATCACACCAGAGAGACCCTGAACACAGCTCACCTTACTCACCTCACTTTATTTACAGACACGAAGACAGTTTAAGATGGCTTTGAACAAACCTAAAAACCAGAATCTACATAAAACACGACGGTCATCATCACTCCCAACCCGACATGAGAATCTTAATCCTGAACACTTTGAAAAACACTTCATATGTGAGTTCATTCTTCCACCTGTTTGACTCTGACGTTAACACTCTGAAACATAAAACAAATGTTTCTTTAGCTACATTGTGAGAACGGAGCGCGCTCGTCTTCTTGCTGCTTGCAGTGAAATCTCTCTTCCTCTTGTTTCTCTTGTGTTCAGCTTACTTTAATAACTCAACATGAATGTCTGCTCCTCGGCCCGATTACTGAAAGGACTCAGTCAGTCTAGCTTGTTGTGTTTCCTTTAACTCCGGCTGACCATCAGATACTTAACTCTTCTAACAAACTGCTGGAACTTCCCTTACATCTGTTTTATGTTTCACTCACAGTCATCTTACATCTAACCGATCGTTTCCTCTGGAGGACTCTGAGCTCAGTCTGAAGTCCTGTCATCAGGGTCCCTGGCTGGTCCTGGTCCTCCACAGTCCTCTCCAGCAGCTCCTGTCTCCGTGTGTTCAGCGAGTCTCTGATGAAGCTGTGAGGACCAGCACACTGATGGTTTTTATAGCAGATGAACGTGTTGTCACAAGCGCTGCAGCTGTACCGTTTCTCTCCTGCGTGGAGTTTCCTGTTTCTGTAAATTACTCCGTTTGAAGGACTTTTTTCCCTTATGACATTTCAAATGGCTCTGCAGATTCGACTTCTGGCTAAATCTTTTACCGCAGTCTGAGCAGCTGAAAGGTTTTTCTCCTGAATGAAATCTCATGTGACGAACTAGGTTTTCCTTGCGCGGGAACTTTTTACCACAATCCGAGCAGCTGAAGGGTTTCTCCCACGTGTGGACTCTCATGTGTGTCACCCTGTGGTCACTCCGTTTGAAATGTTTCTTACAAATTGAACAGCTGTAGGGTTTTTCTCCTGTGTGTATTCTAATGTGTCTCTTCAGATCTTCCCTGGAGCGAAACCTTTTTCCACACTCGGGGCAGCTAAAGGGTTTCTCACCAGTCCTACATTTCGAACCACTCACCGTGATGTCATTTTTCTGAGACTTTAAACCTGACTGAGGATCTCTGGTCTCCTTACAACCACCATCTCCGTTCTCAGTCCCGGGACGACCACCGCATGTGTGTCTTTTGAGCTGATAACCCCAAGTGAATCTTTTGTCACAAACACTGCAGCTGAATCTTTTCTCCTCTGAGTGGACCGCCATGTGTTGACTCAAATATCGTCCCTGTGCAAATCCTCTCCCGCACACTGAGCAACTGAAGGGTTTCTCTCCTGAATGAGTTCTAATGTGTCTCTTTAGATTTCCCTGGCAACCAAATCTTTTCCCACACACCGAGCAGCTGAGTGGCTTCTTGCCAGTATTACATCTCCTACCACTTTTGGAGACTTTATGATGATTCAGAGAGTTTGAACCCGACTCAGGTTCTCTGGTCTCGTCCCAACCGTCATCACTGTAATCAGTCTCAGAGGAGTCTCCAGCCTTGTATTCAGCGTCAGGGTGTAAACGTGAGTCTGGCTCCGGGTCCCTGGCTGGTCCTGGTCCTCCACAGTCCTCTCCAGCAGCTCCTGTCTCCATGTGTTCAGGGAGTCTCTGATGAAGCTGTGAGGCCTGAGGCTTCTCTTCATCGTCCTCTTCACTCTTCACGGGGACAGGAGTGAATGGGACCTTGGTGCCATCGGCCTCCTGCAGCCCTGGAAGCTGCTCTCCCTCCTGGCTGCTCCACAGGTCCTCCTGTTCCTCTTTAATGTGTGGCGGGTCCTGCTGGTCCACACTGGTGCTCCGCTCCTGCTGCTCAGGGGGAACCTCTTCTTTACTCAGAGACAGCTGCTGGACGTCTGCAGGACACCCTGAAAGACAGAGACAGAGGACAGCGGTGAGCTTCATGCTAACTGGGGGTGTAACAGTCTTCCTCTCTGGTCGATACAGGACGTTCAGAGGAGAAGCGACCTGCTTCGGTTCGGGACGCCCTGTTATCTTTAGACAGCCTAATTAGGTCTCCGCTGTCTCACACGTGGAACAATAAACCGACAGCGTTAGATGGACGCAGCCCTGGACGTCTAACTCATGTGGTGAAACCGACTGAAGGAGCCTCCGACGTCAGCAAGAGCTTTGGTTTGGGAGTGTTGTAGTTTCCCACTGAGATGCAGCAACGAGCAGTGGATCGGACCTGGGAGCTAGAGCTGAAGAGCTCCACCCGGGCTCGGGCGGTAAGGGAGCGGTCAGCTGATGCGTTTCGATTAGCGTGATGCTGAGGAGGTGAAGCGGAGGCCGGCCTCTGGCGATGGATAATGTGGGGCTGTAAACGGGTTCGGGCTTTTAAAAAGCTGCCAGTGATAATGTACCGGTCGGGCTCGGGCCTACCTTTTAAGGCCCGATTACAGCTCTACTGTCAGCAGACATTGTTCAACGTGATAAGAAGCAGTTACAGCATTTAACTGTCCGGGCTTCAACAGAACTGGCACCAAGTTCTGATGATGTAATGACCCTTCCTGTCTGAAGTCTGCTGCGAGCAGAAGCAGTAAAGGGAACAGACCTGCTCTGTGCAGCCGGAGCTGAGGCTTGAACACAGCGTCCAGTAGTTCCCGGTGTCGCTGGTTCTCCTCTTTGGAGCGACACAGTTCCTCCTCGTACTCTGCTATGGTTCTTTCAAACAGCCCAAATATCTCCTCAGCAGCCGCAGTTAGTCGCTGCTTCACCAGCGCTCTCAGCATTTGGACTTTACACATTTTCACACAACGACACAAACTTTTCCTCCACAAACTCCGTCAGAAACACAGTTTGCTCTCCGTCAAACAGCCGCTCTGAGCGGCGCTGTGCTGCTAGCTCCGGCCGCTCCGTGCGCAGCTAGCATGCTAAGCTAACGCCAGTAGCTCTGGAGGCTGCCGGGAGATGAGTCAGCGGTGAAACATCCAGACAGAAGCCGAACAGCACAAAGTCCATCCAGACAGGTTTATCCGGACATACGGAGGCCCTGAAGGCTCACTGCTGCTGCTGGCAGAGGATCTTTCTCACCGCGACAACGGGACTCGCTGACAGGCTGAACAACGCGGACGCCATTTTGCGCAAATAGAAAGAAACGGCTTCCGGTGCAGTTATTGAGCTTCAAAATAAAAGTCCAGAAGCGTTACCGAAATTACAGACTAAAGGTGCGTTCACACCAGACGCGAAGGAAGCGATAAGCGCGAGTAATGTGAGTAAAGTGAGTGAGGTCTTTACTCAGCGGGACCGGCTCGGTCTGAAGTACTGCTGAGCTCCTCCCATAACGTGTAGTGATGTCACGCACGAATGACGCGAATAAACTCAAAATGTTCAAGCGTCCAACTTCACGCGAATAGCGCGATTTATCCGCTTCATTCGCGTCTGGTGTGAACGGCCCGTTACTCAGAACAACACGCATCAGGTAAACGATTAAAACACCCTTTTTAAAGAGCAACATTCGCTGAGTTTGAAAGTTCGTTCTGGAAGCTGGAAACAGGAGCTTAAAACAGATTGGAGCTGTCGTTATATTACGTGATAAAATGTAATTTATGTTGTGTCACACCATGGTATCATCCTTCTAAGGAGTAGGGGGAAAAGAAACATATATGGAATGAATCAAGAAGCTCTTTCAACTCCGTTTGAAGGAGGACATATTGAGCATTATATTACACGTTCAAAGCTCTGAGAAAACTATTGACCAAATTCAAAAAATTATGATAAATCTGCAAAAGTCACTACAAACTGTACATTCACTGTACAGTTACAAAGAGCAAAATCTCAACGTGAGGCAATACCAGCCTGGACGTAACCTAAACTGAATGCCTGAACTGATTCCAAACAATCGAAATGTTATATACGAGATGCAGTGGATTCTAAAAGAAGTTAAACTCCGAATCAATCTTACGACAAGAATGTGACCCGTAACATTTCTCCCCATCTAGTGTTAACAAATCACAGCCTAGAATCCCACACAGGGTCTCCGGCAACTTGTGAGGAACCAGTCTCAGAATCTACACGTGGAAAAGTCGCCGTGACCCGGTCAGTGTTCCCTGCCCTATAACCCCCCCGGAGAACTGCGTCCGTGTCCAGCAGTGAGCGCCGGGTAGGTCCTGCTGTTATGTGATGCGAGCAGCAAAAAGACACTAAAGCATCTCTCGCACAACACAATCTCACAGCATCCATAGGGTTATACAGACGCTGAATCCGGGTGGATCTCAACGTTACACTGTAGGGTTCTGTTTATTGAGGACCACTTAAATTGTCTTTAATACAAAGCTCAAGACTTTATTTTCCATGTTTTTATACGCTGAAAATCATTTTACAATGACATGCTAATAATGTTACTCCAGTTATTTTAGCTCTGCAGCATGACAGCTGGACATTGGTTAATATTTTATTTATTATTATGTTTTTTTTTAACAGGTTAGTCGTGTCAGTAAAATTCTGGAGGTTTCATTTTGACGGGCGGAAGTGAGGACGTACCCGGAAGTGACTCTTTCACTGCGGCTGCAAAATGGCGTCCGCGTTGTTCAGCCTGTCAGCGAGTCCCGTTGTCGCGGTGAGAAAGAGCCTCTGCCAGCAGCAGCAGTGAGCCTTCAGGGCCTCCGTATGTCCGGATGGACTTTGTGCTGTTCGGCTTCTGTCTGGACGTTTCACCGCTGACTCATCTCCCGGCAGCCTCCAGAGCTACTGCCGTTAGCTTAGCATGCTAGCTGGACACGGAGCGGCCGGAGCTAGCTTAGCGTGCTAGCTGCTGGACACGGAGAGCAAACTGTGTGTCTGACGGATTGTGGAGGAAAAGTTTGCGTGAAAATGTCTAAAGTCCAAATGCTGGTGAAGCAGCGACTAACAGCAGAGCGGCCGTATTCTCAGCTCTACAGTAACTCTGTTTATGGGTCTGTTTAAAGGGAGCTGTTTCCAGGTGGGGGGGGAGTTCTGCTGCAGATGTTTGAACAGCAGTATAAAGCCTTTAGTGTCTCCAGGGGGAGCTGTGTGACGTCTGTTGGGGAAAAAGATCTGGGCGTGGCTACTGAAGGGTCACAATGGAATGAATGAATGAATAATTCAGCGGTAATTTAGAGACAAAGCCCATTTGTAGACATACGCAAAACTGTGTTATTCTTTCAGTTTTGGCATTGTAGCCCGACTGATTCTGGATTACTGAGCCAGATGTCGAAATCAGAATGTAAGTGTTTAAAAATGTAGACTGATATTTGCATTTTGAACAAACACACACAGTAGGGCCCCATGAGATCAGGACATTGACCATCAACCATCGCAAATACATCCCTACATATACATAAATACTAAAAAAAACACAATCGAAACATTTGTGATGAGGCTAAACGTATGTGGACAAAGGTGCCCCAGACTGAATAATAAAGGGCATTACTTGTATGAACTGGGAAAGAAGCATCTAAAGGTCCTCGATGTGTCTCTGTGTTTCAGGGTGTCCTGCAGACGTCCAGCAGCTGTCTCTGAGTAAAGAAGAGGTTCCCCCTGAGCGGCGGGAGCGGAGCCCCAGTGTGGACCAGCAGGACCCAGCAGAGCCGCCACACATTAAAGAGGAACAGGAGGACCTGTGGAGCAGGCAGGAGGGAGAGCAGCTTCCAGGGCTGCAGGAGGCCGATGGCACCAAGGTCCCATTCACTCCTGTCCCCGTGAAGAGTGAAGAGGACGATGAAGAGAAGCCTCAGGCCTCACAGCTTCATCAGAGACTCCCTGAACACATGGAGACAGGAGCTGCTGGAGAGGACCGTGGAGGACCAGGACCAGCCAGGGACCCGGAGCCAGACTCACGTTTACACCCTGACGCTGAATACAAGGCTGGAGACTCCTCTGAGACTGAAGACAGTGACGGGGACTGGGAGGAGACCAGAGAACCTCAGTCGGGTCCAAACTCTGTTAGAAATAATGTTGGTAACTCTGACCAGGAGTCGCTTATCTGCTCCGAGTGCGGAAAAACATTTGGCCACAAGACAAACCTGAAAAGACACATGAGATGTCACACGGGGGAGAAACCGTTCAGCTGCTCGTTTTGCAGTAAGAGCTTCAACCGGCGGGAACACTTGATCGCTCACATGAGATGTCATTCAGGAGAAAAACCTTTCAGCTGTTCGGTGTGTAGCTCGAGTTTCAGTCACGGCTGGTCCCTGGATAAGCACATGAGAGTTCACACGGGCGAGAAGCCATTCAGCTGCTCGCTGTGCAGCAGGAGATTCAGGCAGCGCTCCGACTTGGTCGCACACTTCAGAATTCATACAGGGGAAAAACCTTTTTCCTGCTCGGTTTGCAACACGAGCTTCACGCAGCGCCACACTCTGGTGCAGCACATGAGAACCCACACGGGGGTCAAACCTTTCGCTTGTTCAGTTTGCGGGAAGAGATTCTCGCGGAAGGGCCATCTGACGAGGCACATGGCGGCTCACACCGGGGAGAAAGCGTTCAGCTGCGGCGTCTGTGACCGAAGCTTCACTTGGCAGTCGCAGTTCAAAAGACATGAGTGCGGCGGGAACCAAACGCTAACGTAGCTGGGGAACGTTCTCACTGTCGACCTCAGAGTGCGAAATGACTGCGGCAAGAACAGCGTGTGGGACTGTGCCACACGGTCAGCGAGAGATGGGTTTCCTGTTTCCTGTTGATCAGTCGACCAGAAACGCTGAAGAGGCCTTAAAGCGCACCGAACAACACGGCACAGCTTCCCAAGTAGCATTCAA
The DNA here is from genome assembly GCA_011952105.1 of Coreoperca whiteheadi. Taxonomy (NCBI): domain Eukaryota; kingdom Metazoa; phylum Chordata; class Actinopteri; order Centrarchiformes; family Sinipercidae; genus Coreoperca; species Coreoperca whiteheadi. The sequence continues at coordinate 770,149 of CM022477.1, forward strand.
GCCAAGTGCTGATGCTCTCTCCGATAACACTCGCGTCGGTGTGTTAGAGCGAGAGTCAGGGCGTGGTTAGCCTAGCTTAGCATAAAGACGGGGGGAAACAGCTAGTTCTGTCCCACCAGCACCTCTAAAGCTCTCTGAGCAACGCGCTGCATCTGGGTTCCTAAATGTACTTTAAGTTTGACTCTGGTGCTTCCGCATTCATGTCTCCGCTGCAGAAGTTTACCAGCTTTACATCCTGTCGGCTAGTTTAACCTGCAGCAGTGCATCATGGGCCATGAGGTCGTCACGTGTCTGTGACGCCGCAGCTGATCCGAGGGCGGTTTAAAGAGTTTAGCAGCAGGTGAAGGGAACTCTTCCTCCTTCAGCTCGTCACAGACGGTAAAAATCAAAGTGACATAAAATGGAAAGAGTCAAGTAGTCCTTCCTCTGCTCCCCCCACCCCCCCCCCCCCCCCTTCAGTGAGACTCACCCTTCCAGAGGACGTCAATGTCTCTGCGGTCCGTCAGAGTTCCCTCCAGTGTCCCAGCTGTGTGTCCGTCCCCTGCAGACAGCAGCTGCAGCCGACGTCACCAACAGGCTCATGTGTTGGCGTCTTTCAGACCAGCAACACTCGACCGCCTCCATTTTCACGCTGAGCTGAAAACGCAACAGAAGGACGTCGCTCGGACAGGACAGGTAGAAAAAACACAGCACGCTAACGTCTTTGCTCCATAGGCTGCTTTTAACGGACCTCACCTTCAAATACGTTCAGCTTCAACACGTTGGCGTCGACAGTGAAGGTGACGAGCGCTCAGCGAAGATGGAGCGGAGCGTTTCAGAACAACACGTTGGTGTTCGCGCTGTGGAAACTAAACCGTTTCCCAAAGGTCCTTACAGGTGGTTGTTAACGGAACTGTGGACATTTTCCTGCAGAAAAATAAACTCTTTTCTAAACGAGTGTGTTCTTTCCCGTAAGAATCTGTTTCAGGAATTCATAAACATGATGTCACTGAAAGTATTTCATTCGATATAGAACATGGGATTTGTAACTGCGCATTCTTTTCCTTCTTTATTTTCATAAAGATACATTAAATAACCACCTTTTCTGGTATTTTATCATTTGCAGCCGATTTAAAGAAAAGCGCACTCTGTTTAAAGGATCGGTGCAGTTCCCGACCAGCTGAGGACGTCTTACCTGCCAAACAGAAAACACCGAGTCGGAACTCATTTCTCAATCAACATTTATTTCCCGTAAACATCAACTCTCGGTACCAGAATACACCAACACGTCGAAACGTCACTGCATATCCAACACGGCACGATAAGCTCCTGAAACGGCGGGTAAATGCTTGTACCAAGACGCTTCCTGCCGGTATCACGCCGCAGCGTGACGTCTTCAACACGTTCCCGTTCACGCTGGCCATAATAAATAAGCAGCGTCCAGTGAGACTTTCAAAATAAAGCTGCAGAGAAAGCGTTCAGGTGACGGTCGCAGTCCAGTCAGCTTCAGGAAGTCGTCCTGTTTTGAGTTGTTATCACTGCTTCCTTATTACAATCAACACTGATTATTGATTTCACTCAGGACACGAACCGCCGGCTCCTGCGGGACCCGTTACTTTCACATTTGATCATTAAGTACATTTAATAGCAAATACTTTAGTAGAACTTCTCGAGTTGTGTTCAGGCTCCAACTGATTAACTGCCGATCGATATATTAAAATAATTTTACTGAAAAAATTTTCTCTGGCCTCTTTAAATTGGTATTTTCCATAAAACCTTTATTTCCTCAATGAAATGTACAGAAACTCACGTATATGTGACAATCAAAGGCCATTCCTAACTGGCCGGTAGGAAACGTGCTTGACACTGAAGCAGCTTCAGTTGCCGCTGCTGCTCTCGCCGACACACTTATGACTCTTGACCTGCGACTGCCAAGTGAAGCGTTTGTCGCAGACGCTGCAGCTGAACTGTTTCTGTCCCGTGTGCACGGAGAAGTGGTACGTCAGATTTGCCTTTTGAGAAAAGCTTTTGTCGCACACCGGGCAACTATATGGTTTCTCTCCAGTGTGGACCGTCATGTGTTTCTTCAGACCGCCCTTTTGTGTAAAGCTTTTGTCACAATACAAGCAACTGAACGGCTTCTCCCCGGTGTGGATTCTCATGTGGTTTACCAGAGCGCTGCGCACAGCAAAAGGTGTGTCACAAAAAGGGCAGCTGAACGGTTTCTCTCCAGAGTGGCATCTCATGTGACGGATTAGGTTTGGCCTCTGAGAAAATAGTTTGCCACAAACTGAGCAGCTATAAGGTTTCTCTCCTGTGTGAAACCTCATGTGCCTCTGCAGACTGTCCTTGCGACCAAACTTTCTACCACACTCACAACAGGTGAACGACTTTTTGACAGCATTACATTTGACCTCACTGACAGGGACGTCGTTATCTTTCAGAGAGTTTGGACCCGACTGAGGTTCTCTGGTCTCCTTCCAGCCGTCATCACTGATTTCAGTCTCAGGTTCAGAAGCATCAGTCCCGTCATCAGCAGCAGGGTGTAAATGTGAGTCTGGCTCCGGGTCCCTGGCTGGTCCTGGTCCTCCACAGTCCTCTCCAGCAGCTCCTGTCTCCGTGTGTTCAGGGAGTCTCTGATGAAGCTGTGAGGCCTGAGGCTTCTCTTCATCGTCCTCTTCACTCTTCACGGGGACAGGAGTGAATGGGACCTTGGTGCCATCGGCCTCCTGCAGCCCTGGAAGCTGCTCTCCCTCCTGGCTGCTCCACAGGTCCTCCTGTTCCTCTTTAATGTGTGGCGGGTCCTGCTGGTCCACACTGGTGCTCCGCTCCTGCTGCTCAGGGGGAACCTCTTCTTTACTCAGAGACAGCTGCTGGACGTCTGCAGGACACCCTGAAAGACAGAGACACATCGAGGAAAGGTTTATATTGACCCAAGCTGGATAGATCACATTTAACATAAATAAGATTATTGACGTGCATCCACCAAAGGAAAATACAACCCCCCCCCGATTTAAACTAGGTGAGGGGCCGGATGGATCTGTTTGGGGATTTTTACAGGAACTAATCTTCTTGTACTAAATATCAGTCAGCTGATGCAGTCGCCGTGAGCAGCGTTTGTGCGTCGCATCCCAGTTACTGATACATAACGGGAGGATGCTGGATGTCTGTCAGGCAATGCAGTAAGTGGAGATTTGGAGAATGATTAATAGGAAGTGATGATTGTTTTTAAGATGATGATACTTTTTAATGTCTTGCCTTTAAGGTAAATTTGTGATTTTGGCTTATATAAATGAAATTGACCTAAATACAAATGTAATTCGGTGCTGCTTAGAAGGTGGAACAAGACATGTATGCAACGTTTACGCTCCCGTGTTCTGCGACGCAAAGTTACTGTTTCTGCCAGTGGAGTCTGGCACAGACGGATAGAACGGCTTCAGGTTCCCGTCTGAAAGGGCTGTCTGACGGCGAGGCAATAAAACTCTAAATCCAGCGTGCACTTAAACCCGTAGTGACCTCTTCTAGGTGGCGAGAATACGTTTCGTTGCTGCCTCGTCCACAGCAGTAGGTGGCTCAGCCTCCATGCTGCTGCTCCACGGCCTGCAGGTATTTATACAGGGGGACCCGCGGAGACGCTGTTCGGCTCACGGGTGAAGCAACATTAGGGGGAAGAGAAACACTAACATACAGACTGTGCAGGCCTACGAGGGGGAAACATTAAAGAATAGAAATAATAATGTTAATTACTACTATTATTATTACTAATGTGTTCAGCGGCTTTCTGTACCAGCACTGTGTGCAGGTTGTTCATAAAAAATATAGAAAAATAATATCATCGTTTTATATACTAGTGTTGTTTCGAAGTTTAAAGTTCTGGGATCAAACATTTGCTCATGAAAAGTAACCGCCGCCTCACTAAGGTTTAAACCTGCACACCACCTACACTGAGACCTCGGCCTCAAAACACCTCCAGCTGGTAACTTCACTCTGGCTGTGAGTGAACTCCGGGAGGAAGCTCAGAGGGCTTTCTATGCCATAAAGAGATCCATCAGAACCGACATCCCAATCCAAACATGGCTCAAACTTTTCAAACCCATTATTGAACCCACTGCTCTATATGGCAGTGAAGTGTGGGGGCCTTCTGTCAAATCTGATCTCTTCAATTGGGAAAAACATCCGATTGGAATTCTACATTTAGAATTCTGTAAAAGAATCCTCAAAGTCCAAAGAAAAGGGCCAAACAGCGGCTGCAGGGCAGAATTAGGCCAATACCCTCTCCTTCTAAACATCCAAAAAAGAGCCGTCACATTCTGGAAAAAACCAGCGACCCCAACACAAACCATCACAAAGCCCTGAAACACCGAGAGCTGAGCGTGACGAGGAGGCAGCTGGTGCTGAGGCTGACGGAGCTCAAACTGCAGAGATCAGCTGACCTCAGGACACACACACACTCCTTCTGAACACAGTCCATCAGCCACTGGACTCACACCGTTCAAAACCAACACAAACTGGAATGTTATTCGGCCCTAAATCGAGAATACAGTGAGACTCAGGAAAACCCTGACCCTGACAGACTCAGCGAGCACAGTCTGGCCACAGAGACAGACCTGGCTCTGCCGTGAGGACAGACTCTGCTCGCACTGCATCCTGGGAGTGACGGAGGCCGAGCTGCACTTCCTCACAGGATGCCCAAAATCCAAAGATATCAGGGAGCGTTACTGCCCCAAAATTAATCAAATATTCCCCCAGTTCAGCACCTGCAGCCCCGCCCAAAGACTGAGCTGCATTCTTGGTGAAGAAGCCAAATGTTCAGATCCAGCTGCAGGTTTGTAGCCTCCTGCCATCTGCTGAGGGCCGAGCAAACCAACAGCCAATGAACACACGCAGGTATCTAATGTATATATATATATGTTCAGCCGTCACATGGTCGCTATATTATATACCTCCTTTTAATTTATTATTATAGATGTATGTTTATCATTGTGTTCATCTTATTAATCATATATATATCCAGCCATGTGCACACGTTTTGGTTCTGTCATCACTACTGTTTTCTCTGAGTATGTTCTGCTGTCACAAACCACTTTCTGTTGTTTAAAACGCTTTGGCAACACAACATGCATGTTTTTGTCATGCCAATAAAGCTTATTGAATTGAATTGAGTGAGAGAGCGAGAGACACAGAGAGACACAGAGAGAGAGAGAGAGACAGAGAGAGAGAGAGACACAGAGACAGCGAGAGAGAAAGACACAGAGAGAGAGAGAGAGAGAGAGAGACACAGAGAGAGAGAGAGAGAGAGAGACACAGAGAGAGCGAGAGAGAGAGACAAAGAGAGACACAGAGAGAGAGAGAGAGACAGAGAGACACAGAGAGACACAGAGAGAGAGACACAGAGAGAGCGAGACACAGAGCGAGCGAGACACAGAGAGCGAGACACAGAGAGAGACACAGAGAGAGCGAGACACAGAGAGAGAGAGACACAGAGACAGAGAGACACAGAGACAGAGAGACACAGAGAGAGAGAGAGACAGAGAGACACAGAGAGACAGAGACAGAGAGACACAGAGAGAGAGAGACAGAGACACAGAGAGAGACAGAGAGACAGAGAGACACAGAGAGACAGAGAGACACAGAGAGACACAGAGACAGAGAGACAGAGACAGAGAGAGACAGAGAGAGACAGAGAGAGAGACAGAGAGACACAGAGAGAGAGAGACACAGAGAGAGAGAGAGAGAGAGACACAGAGAGAGAGAGACAGAGAGACAGAGAGAGAGAGAGAGACACAGAGAGAGAGAGAGACACAGAGAGAGAGAGAGACACAGAGAGAGAGAGACACAGAGAGAGAGAGAGACACAGAGAGAGAGAGAGAGAGACACAGAGAGAGAGAGAGAGACACAGAGAGAGAGAGAGAGAGAGAGAGACACAGAGAGAGAGAGAGAGAGACAGAGAGAGAGAGAGAGACACAGAGAGAGAGAGAGAGAGACAGAGAGACACAGAGAGACAGAGAGACACAGAGAGACAGAGAGACACAGAGACAGAGAGACAGAGACAGAGAGACAGAGAGACACAGAGAGAGAGAGAGACACAGAGAGAGAGAGAGAGAGAGACAGAGAGAGAGAGACAGAGAGACACAGAGAGAGAGAGAGACACAGAGAGAGAGAGAGACACAGAGAGAGAGAGAGACACAGAGAGACAGAGACAGAGAGACAGAGACAGAGAGGGAGAGAGACACAGAGAGGGAGAGAGAGAGCGCGGCGTCGCCACGAGTCAGGTCATTTAGTCTCCCGCTGGTTTGAAATGAAGACACGCCTGTGTGGAGC
>CM022477.1:799682-815677 GCA_011952105.1 Coreoperca whiteheadi
CAGACAGACAGTCAGACAGACAGACAGACAGACAGACAGTCAGACAGACAGTCAGACAGACAGACAGACAGTCAGACAGACAGACAGACAGACATACAGGTAGACACACAGACAGACAGTCAGACAGACAGACAGACAGACAGACAGACATACAGGTAGACACACAGACAGACAGTCAGACAGACAGACAGACAGACAGACAGACAGTCAGACAGACAGACATTCAGGTAGACACACAGACAGACAGTCAGACAGACAGACAGACAGTCAGACAGACAGACAGACAGACACACAGACAGACAGTCAGACACACAGACAGACAGACAGACAGACAGACAGTCAGACAGACAGACATACAGGTAGACACACAGACAGACAGTCAGACAGAAAGAAAGACAGGTTTCAGGTAGACAGATGGGCAGACAGACAGACAGGTAGACAGGTTTCAGGTGTCAGGTGACGCTTCAGGACCGTCCCCTCAGACTGCGTCCTCACTAACACAGGAAGTCGTGTGGCGTTGTTACAGAACCTCTTAAAGGTACAGTCACATTAAACTTGTGTTCTACTGAATGTCCTCCAACGCAGCAGAGACAGGATGTGATGTCACAGCTCTGATGTATTGATCAGAGCGATCGCAGACCGTGATAATGTACTGAGCACAATGATGAAACAACTTCTCCCTGTTCCATCACAGTGCAGCAGCGTTTCTATTGGCCGGCCGATCACGGGTGACCTCTGACCTCGACCTTCAGCTGGGCGGTGCGAGCGTGTCTTTACCCTCAAACAGGACGTCAGTCACGCAGCGCACGCGGCGCGTCAGCATCATCAAACTGTGGTCAGGTATCAGTGCAGGTGTGCTGGGGCCTGACATGATGTCACACCTGACGAGAACACACGCTTATGAAAAGGATCGGACGGCTGTCGGCCACGCGCTCACCCGGGGGATGACGCTGGCTTTCTTCTCCACAGAGAGGCCGACGCCGCCGTCCGCTCCATCCAGGAAACCCTGCAGAGCTTCGGCCTGAACACACACACACACACACACGTTACTGCAGTACCGCCGTGCAGAAGTACTCTTACTACTTTCCAAATTCTACATGAGTAAAAGTACATAAGTATTACCAGCAAACTGTACTTAAAGAATGAAAAGTAAAAGTACCTCATTCCTGCAGAGTGTTAAATGATGACGAGTGTGTATCTTCTGCACTAAATCGCCTTAATTAGTACCAACAACCTTCGTTTAAATCAGTAGTTTTAATTGGACCAGCTCATCCCTCATCATTGGCTTTAATGTCACCTTCCTTACCTGTAATTACACCTTAATTAGGTTACTTCCAACTTATAATGAGTTTAAATGACCCTCTCTTGAAGCGTCATTCTACTTTCCCGACCACACACAAGCTGAACAATCGGTTCTGTTCCCACCTCACTGATCATTTCATTACTTCATTAGTATTCTTACAGCATTACTATTTTAATTAGATAGAAATCCATTTTGCCAACTCAATTACTACTTAATTAATTGAACTGATCATTTTAAACCACACATTATTTTAATTTGACGATCTTACAACCTTAACTGACTATAATTTTTTCATTTACCACATTTATTTATTTATCTAATTTAACCGTATTTCAACATGAACAACATTCACATCATTTACCAACAAAATAATTTACTCCTTATCACCTTAATTCGCTATAATCCTGTTTTACTAACTTCATTGGCTGAGGTTTGAGCATCATTTTACCTCCTTAATGACACATAATTTACCTGGCTTTGAATTGGCTTCACCAAACTTCATTAAGCTTCTTCATCAAAACAAGACAAACAATAAAAGTCTGTAAATCCATTTCAGAATAGAAACCATAGAACCGTGACGCAGAGATCCTGAATGCGGACAGACGACTCACCAGCTCTTTGGCTGTGAGTCCGATGAGCGGCTCTGACGGCAGCTGGTTGTCGTCTGACCTCTGACCCTGACACAGTGATGTCAGCACGGACAGACACACGGACAGGTAGACCACGGCACGCACGCTCTCCATTTTAAACACCTACAAAATGTAAGAACAGAAAATTAGAGATTTTTCGGCTACAACTATTACTAAAAGCGTCAAAAAGTGAATGAAGTTCAGTCAGACGGATGTGAACTCACGATTAAATGCCACGGAAATGACTGAAGATCCCACGGGATTATTATACAAACACGCAGTTTCTTTTCTTCTTCTTCTTTGGTGTCTAATTCCAAAGTCTTTCTTCTCGTCTTTTCTCCTCCAGCAGCTTCTTTTTCTTTCTTGGTTGATTTCTTTCTTGTTTTTGCGTCCTTGTGAGCGCTTCTTCTTCCTTCTCTTCCTCCTCACATGTACTCTGCGGTTTATTCCCCCTCCTGTATTTATATCGGTCTCCCCCGCCTCCTGCTGGCAGCCGCTCGCTCGGATATTATTCATGTATTCATCACGTCAGATAAACCGTGCGGACGTGTTTTCCTGTGATTGATGATGCGTCTGTGTGGTAAATATTTAACAGGTCGACGCTGAATGTTTGCATGAAAACACCCTGCAGACCTGTGTGCTGTTGTACAGAGGTCAAAGGTCACACTACGACCCCCAGCTGAAGGTTAGATTAACCTCAGAGGAGCAGAGAGACCAACTGTCAGCTCATCATGGGGACTCATTTTCTTTTTTATTGAACTCATAACATCTAATCGTTTATTTCCTGGAATCACAAGATAATTAGAAAGCAGGACGGAGTTGGACATTTTAATCTCTGTGAGGTCGTTTGGTCTCTTTTCATTAGTTTTCATGTCCAGGGTGAGCGTTTGGTATCTCTTTGTACTCGTTTTGTGCCTCAATGGGACAATTTCAGGCGTCAAAGCTCAACAAAGTTGATCAGATTCACTTCCCTCCCCGGAGTGAATCCATTGATTGTAGAGCTTCCTTTGAAATGAACAGACTTTGACTGTTTCTATATGCTGATGGGAACCGGGCCTGTTTGTGTGCCGATTTCCTAAACAAAATATGCAAATATATTTTTATTAAATCTATTTAGAATTTCTATTTTTTGTTCAAATTAGCTGAGCTACTCCAATCTTCTCACGTGCCACCTGGCTGAGAATCGCTGCATTAGTCGATGGAAACACAGCGTCATGTTGATGGTGATGCTGCCCGGGGGGGGGTCAGTCTCAGAGGGGACTGTGAAGATGTCCAGACGACTGAATTATTAACGCCTTCTCTCTCCACCTGCTGATTAAACTGCAGCTGAGGTCAGAGGTCAGGTGTGGGGCTTCAGTGTTTCTGTTTCATTTTAATATTGGTTGTTGACAACTCTCACATCACCCCCCCCCCCCGCCCCCCCCCCGAGCTGGAGCCAGCAGGTCTGAGCCGCCCGGCTGACCTCAGATCAGGAAAGTGTTTAATGATGACGCAGGGGGAAACTGTTTGTGCCCTTTTCTTCGTCTGATTTGCATCGCGAGGCGACCAGCAGCTCGGGGAGAGTTCAGTCTCGGCTGCTTTCATCTCAACTCTCATTAACAGCTAAATGTCAAACTGCACCTGCAACGTTTCACTGACCACCGGAAAACCTCGCACAATGTAGAGGAGTGGAAGGATACAATAACTTGGCCTGATTCTTTCTTCTTGTTTCATTTGCAGCATCAAACCTCAATCAGAGACGGAAACATTTGAAATTACAAATGTGAGGAAACAGGAGAGAAAAACACCTGAACATAACGGAATAGAACTGAAACTATTTCATTGTTATTATTAGAACATTGTGATGCTGTTGAGATTTAACATTCGAATTTACTTTGGCTCTCAAATCCCTGACCTGCACTTTATTTTAAGAGCTTGAATCTCTGCAGATGAGTTCTCTCCATATAAACAAGGTGAAGATAAATCTCCATTCGGAGACATCAGAGATAGTCGACAGTCGAGGCTGAAGCTGACATCACACAGACGCTCCCTCAGTTTATTCAGAGAAACCAGAGAAGACGAAGACAAAGGGCGACCTCGTCCTCTTCAGTCTCTGTAAACTTTCAGCTTCAGTGACCTTCAGAAGAAGAATGATCCTCCGTGGAGGACAAACAGCGGCGTTCGGCAGAAAGTTACAGAATAACAACTGTAATGATGACTAGTGAACACAAGCCTCAGGGATACCTTCGAATGTCAGTCTGGTTTCAGTATTTTAACTAGAAACGGATGACTTGCATGCTGAGTTTAACCAAACAGACTCCAGTTGTGGAGGACGTATTCAGATCTTTTACTTCAGTAAAAAGTAGTAACACACACTAAAAAATACTACAAAAAATAAAAATGTATAAAATAACCCTAAATCCATCGCAAGTTGAAGACTTTAAATCCTCCTGTCCACCCGATGCGAACGAGGTGTACAGCACGACTCCTACCTCACAGAGCGATCATTCAAAGTGGCATGGCAAGTGTCGCTTTCTGTCCACTGGGGTACCGCAAGGATCTGTGCTCAGTCCCCCTCTGTTCTGAACATACACCACCTCCGCTCACACCTGTCCTGACCCGGCGGTCTCAATGCATCAGCGATATCTGAAAATGGATGTTGAAACCTTCCACCTTCACGTCTCTCTAAGACTGAACTCCTGGTGATCCCATGCAGGCTGCTATTGATCAGGGCATCGTGATTGATGACCAACTAACTTCCACTGAGAATGTTGCATCCGCCACTCGGTCGTGTTTCTTCGCACCGTACAACGTCAGAAAGATCGAGGCTTACGTCACTCTCCTTGTTCAGGTGCTGGTCATCTCTCACCTTGGCTGCTGTAAAATCCTTCTGACTACTGACGGATCAACTGCAGCAGAGAATCAGAGAATCTGTTCCTAAATGCATCATTCTGCTGAATGTTTTTTTAAAACCTGCTTTTAGTTGTAAAAAATGGAGGGCGAACGACAAAACAAAGTAAAAATACGTATTTTCTTTTTCTTTTCTCAGAGATGAATGTGACTCGATCATTGTGAATAACTCTCACACATTTGAGAAAAACCTCTACTGCTGTGTTTCTGTTGCCATATTGTTATCATCTCTATCAGAGGAGTGTTCGTCATCACAGTGATGAAAATGCTGAAAACTCAGTGTTTCAGTGATGGTGTGATGATATGATGTGTCTCTGTGTTATCTGCTGACAGCAGAGAGTTTCACTGAAGGTCAAAAGACTGAAGCTATGACCAACTCAAACACATTTAACACTATCACACATCAAACGCACCTTTTATCCAGTGTGTGTGTCATCATGTGCGTCATCTGTTTCATATTGGGGCTGTAATGAACTCTGCAGGCTGTAGGGGGTGTACAGAGTGAGGGGAACACACAAACTAAATACTGTGGTGCATGGGGGTAACAGGTAGAACTAATCAGGGAGCGGCATGCAAGCATAACTGGCGGAAAAAACAAACCCCAACCCCACCCCCCCACCCTCTAGGGACGGCACCTGATGTCCCAGGCTGGTCAAGTTGATGGAGATGTAAATCCTGGATGAGTCTACCACGTACTGGCGTCTGTGGACATGACGCCGACCTGCCAAAATGCGTTTGACAGTATAACCTGGACCTCGATCGATGACCCGGGGGGGTGGTGGGGGTTTGGAAGCAGGGACCGAAGGACTCTTCTTAACAGGTTTGACGTGGGCCACATGGAACTTTGGATGAATCCGGAAGAATCTGGGGAGTTTCAGACGCACACGATTAATAACTTTTCAGATAGGAAAAGGACCAACAAACCCGGGAGCCAACTTACGGGATTCCATACGCAGTGGGAGGTCTCGAGTTGATAGCCAAACTTTCCGTACGGGCTGGTAGACTGGGGCACCGGTCCTCCGGCGGTCCACCATCTTCTTGTCCATGTCCAGAGCACCTGACGAGCCCCTCTCCAGATACAGTAACAGCGATGAATGAGGGCATGAGCAGAGGGAATGCTGACCTCAGTTTCCAGATAAAGAAAGAGTGGCGGCTGATAACCGCAGGCACACTGGAAAGGCAAGTGACCTGTGGAGGAGCAAGGCAGCGCGTTGTGAGCATACTCTACCCAAATGAGATGCTTACTCCAGGTGAAGGGATTCTGGGACACGAGGCAGCGAAGACCAGTTTCCAGTTCCTGATTAAGACGCTCAGTCCGGCCATTGGACTGGGGATGGCACCCAGCAGAGAGCAGAAAGCCTTCCAAAACCGCGACACAAACTGGGGACCCCAATCTGACACCACATCCCTGGCGAAACGAAAAACATGGAGCAGCATAACCTCCACCATTCTCCTTAGTGGATGGCAGCTTCAGCAGTGGAAAAAAGTGCACCATCTTAGAGAATCTGTCTACCACCGTGAGGATGGTGGCACTAAAGAGGGGGGCAACCCTGTGGCAAAGTCCAGGGAGATGTCAGACCAGGGGCGGTAAGGAAACAGGGAGAGGGGTGCAGGATTCCTGGAAGACCTTATTCCAAGCACAAACTGGACAGGCAGCAACGTACTCTCCCACCTCCTTCTCCATGGAGGGCCACCAAGAGTGTTGCTTGATGATGACGATGGGAAGATGGTCTGTTGTGCAAAGGGAGATGGGTGCCCAGTGAATGACCAGAGAGCGGAGAGAAAGAGGAACAAACAACTGGTTGGCAGGACAGACATCTGGAGTGGGTTAAGGCCTACTTTACCCTCCCTTCAACCCCCATGTGAAAGCCCTGACCACACAGAAGGGGGGCAGGATCCGGGTAGACCAGGTGGGACAGGGCACCAGGCCTGACAGTCTTTGAGCCTAGGCGGTAAGATAACACAAAGTTAAAGTCAATGCAGGGTCGCAAGGAACCATCCTTCTCGTCGACAAAGAAGACGCCAGCTCCAGCCAGGGAGGAGGACGGATGGATGATGCCGGCAGCAAGAGACGAGTCGATGTACTTCTGCGTTGCCTGTCTCGCTGGAGCCAAAGAGTAAGGGCGTCCTCTGGGGGGAGAAATGCCAGGGAGCAGGTCGATGGACCAGTCGTAAGGGCGATGAGGAGGTAAAGATGTAGCCCGAGCCTTGGTGAACACCTCCTTGAGGTCGTGGTAGCAGGCAGGAACACTGTTTGTGTTTGTGTTCAGTGTCACCTGAGGTCCAATTGATTTCTCTTCTGTTTTACCTAAACTGCACTTTATTTATTTACCACCAAAACAGGCTGAGTACTTGATATATGATGTAAATGGACTGTACTTGTATAGCACCTTTCTAGTCGTCTGACTAAAGTGCTTTCACACTACAAATCACATTTACCCATACACACACATTCATACACTGATGGCACAGCTTCAGGAGCAATTTGGGGTTCAGTATCTTGCGCAAGGATGCTTTGACGCACGGCTGGGGGAAGCCAGGATTGAGCCGCCGACCTTCTGGTTGGTAGACGACCTGCTCTGCCACCTAGCCACAGCTGCCCCTTAAGATAAATCTGATAAGTTGACCGAGTGGGACGAGTTTCTTTAATGGATCTCCTCAATATTACTCACATAAACTCAGAACTCTCCTGGATGACGTAACCATCATACAGTTTGGTCGTATTTTGTATTTCAGCAGCTCTTGTCTTCCTCAGTACGGCCGTTTTGAATCATATCCACCATGAAGAGTGGTTTGTAGAAGCAGTTCAGTGTAGATTAAAGACTAAAACAGAAAGAAAAAGACACACTTTCAGATTCATCCTCATTATCGTCGACATGTTGTGGCTCCTTTCTGTGTTCAGATGATAAAAACTATAGAAGCTGAATATAAACCATCAAGTGGAGGTGAACCTTGGGGTTTGTGTCGGTTGTTTTCTGGTTTCTGTCATGTTGTCGTGCAGATTCCTCCTGGACTGAAATAAACGTGGAGCCCCGAGGCGTCCGTCACTTCCTCCTCTCGGTTCTCGTCACCACTCGCTGCGAGCTGGTGACACTGACCGAGTCGTCTTCGCTAACAGACATCTCCGATCACGATCAAAACTCTGTCAAACTCCAACACCAGAAATAAACCGGTAACATCTGAACCCTGAGGGCTTCCCGCAGACACTCTGAGGGGGGCCGGATTCACGGTTTCTACACGGAAACATGAATACTTCTATCATGAGTACAGCTCCTCAGTGTTTCAACACAGAAGTGAGAGCAGGTGGTCTGTCGGCCAGGTGAGTGCATGATGCATTAACACGTATTTGTGCTGTGATGATTATTCATGACAATAGGTCAATAAGAAAGGGTGTGTGTGTGTGAGGGACAAAGATAAACAGGAAGCTGTCGATACATTTTCATTCATTTTATTAACAAATATTAAAGGAGAACAATAAAACGTATAAACATCTGTTCTAGATTGTTCTGGAAGTCCTAATGTTCTTGTTTTATACTAATATGTGTTTAGGTAAAGCAGTATTTCTGTTAATACCTGTAATATTTTAAAACTTTAACTTTTCTGTTTCTGTATTCTCTTCAGAGAATCTTTTCTTCTGGTCCTCAAAAATGTGAACTAGGGCTGGTTCGTGAATCAAACGCTGTGATTAAAAGTAAAGCAGAGTTACATATACATTAAATGATGGAGCCTCGTTGTTATTGTTACATCTAACTTCTATGGAACAATCTAAAACACATAAAAAACTAATTAGAATAAACTGATAAGTGCTGTTTGTACGGAGACAAAGTGCTGGTGTCTGATTCACAGTGAAACTGCAGATAAAAGCTGAAATGTTTTTAGAGACAAGACGTGGAGGTGGCGTGACGGAGAGATCGAAGAAATCAAACCAACAGATAGTAAATGTACGTTTCAATAAAGTTTACAATATGAGCCTGGATTACCTTCTTTTACAGTTTGACATGTTTGATTAGAAACACGACGATAATCTCGGCGAGCAGCTTCGTGCTGTGAGCTGATGGCGGCCGTAACATTAGGAAACACAAACCGTCACTCAGGAAGCTTAACAGCCATTTTTCAGCATCATAAATACAGTTCAGTTCCTGTTGGGGCTGTTCAGGTGGATTTATGGAAGTTAATTAATGACAAAACAAAAGCAGGGACAGATTCAGATGTTTTGTTATAAATTAAACAGCTGAAAACGATTAACCAATGAGTCGACTGACTGGAAAGTGTTAAGCTGGTTTCAGTGATTTCTCCTGTAGAAACTCTTCCTGCAGCTTCTCAGGTGAAGATCTGCTGCTGTTCCTCTGGATGATGTTAATGATGTGAATTTAATAAAGCTGAGGTTCGGACTCACAGACTTTTACTGAAGGAACATTTCCACAGCAGGACTTTTACTGTGACAGAGTATTTGTACAGTGTTAGTACTTTTAATGCAGTAAAGGACCTGAGAACTTCCTCCATCACTGCTCTTCACTCTCACTTTATCCCACATACAGACATGCAGAGCAAAGCGAGTACATCTAACCCTCAAAGGGACATGAAGCTCCTTCAGACTGTCAGGCGTTCAGAAGGAAACAGTGTGACGTCGTTGGGGGTTTATTGGACAGATGGATCAACAAAATATCCGACTTTGACGCTTTGAGTCCAGTGTTCACATCCCGTCGCCTAGCAACAGTCAACTTTGGTTCCTTTTATCTGAGCGCACCGTCCATCTTTCCCGAAACCAAACCAGAGCTGAACCAGAGTCAGGAAACACCCATGTGTGAGTTTGTTTCGGTTAGTTTGGACGACTTTCTAATGATCTTCCCCAACTTAATTTGTTTAAAAGATGATAACTTTGTGATAAAGTTGAAGCCTGATAGCTGATCTGAGTTCAGACTGAGAGGAAGCACATTTACAACTAAAGACAAAAGCATTAAGATAAATCTGCATTGTTGAAAACTTTTTTCTTCTTACAGACTTCTGATTTCAGGTCAGTTCTCAGAAGAAAGATTTGACATCGCCTGGAGACCAAACGTCAGACTGTGGTCGAGACCTCGCGGCTGTTCTGATGCAGATCATAACGTAAAGAGTTCATATTTTCATGTCCTGCTCTTTGACATTCAAACATGATTTGACAAAGAAGAATTCATCGACATTAACTCTGACATTTATACAGAAAAACATAGAATTGACTATTTAATTTACTGTTTGTTTCTGTGTGAATTTGCTTTTGTGTTTATGAGTCTCGACTCGTTCAGCTTCGTTTTACTTTGCTGTCACTCAGCAGTTTTGTCATTAATAAACTTCCATACATACACAGGTTACCTACCACATTTAATAATAAAATCCCACCATTCAGAGAACATCTTGGTCCGGTTTGGTCTCTCCCACATTCAAATAAAAGAGTGAAAAGCAGTGAAACATAATTCCACGTGTGATGAAGTTTAAACGGACGGAGCTCATGACTCTGTGTTCTTGTTGCAGTGAACTGTGGAGCTGATGAAGCTTTGTGATTGGCTGAGGTCCACCTGTAAACCCACGCCGAGGGAAACTCTGGCTCCGCTGCCGTTTTCAAGAGGCATCTCACACTGCAGAGGTCAGAGGTCACAGAGGTGACAGCGACCCCTCCCACCTCAGCTCAGGTGACCCACACTGGTTTCTGCAGGATCAAACTGATCCAACAACAGCTGCAAAACAGAACAGACACACAGTATACAGTATGTAAATACTTCTTGTTTTCATTAGTCTATAAATCCTTCAGTCGGAGAAAGACTTACCTGCTAAAATGTGAACTTTCACAATAAAACAGAACTGTGTGCCACAGGTTTACTGAAAATTAATTCCTGTATAAAATTCTCCAAAACCTTTTAATATATTTATATATTAAACCAAGTGTGTTTGAACTTTCAGCAGAAGAAAAACTTTTGCGTGAGTTTCTTTTCACTCGGGAGCTTTTTATCTAAGATTTGATTCTAAATGTCACAGTGATTTATTATCTGTGATCCTGAAGAGAATCCGTCCAGACTCTCTGTGTTTCAACCTTTCAACGTGTCAGAGAATAAAACGAGCTCATTTATACGGAATTATCTCCATTTCATGACAGGAACTTTATCAGGAGGTCTTGAAAGTCTAGTTCTTGTTCCACAGCCAATCGCTTTTCAACACACCAATACCACCGTACGCTACCCGATACCACCGTACGCTACCCGATACCACCGTACGCTACCCGATACCACCGTACGCTACCCGATACTACAGTACGCTACCCGATACCACCGTACGCTACCCGATACCACAGTAAACTACTGATACTACAGTACTGTGCTACATGTTCGCAGTATTTTCTTCTTCTACTTCTACGTGCTGTGTTTTACGGGCAGACTCCAGTAGTTTTAGACTCGACATAAATAAATATTGATACATTTATTTATTAATTAAACAAAGGACATGGTTTTTCATTTAGAGCTTGAAATTGAATTAAACTGAATACTTTTTAAAAACTAAATAAATAAAAACATTTTGAGGCTTTTGGTTCGACTCATGACTTCAGTATTTCTAAACTCCTCTGGTCACACCAGGAAACTGTGTGTGTGTATATATACACACAGTATAGTGTTTGTAGTGTAGAAAACATAAAGTGTCTAAAGCAGAAATCCTCAGTGATGAAAAACACTTTCTCTGCTGTAAAATGACTTTTCTCTTGTAACTTCCCACTGAGAAGCTTCACATTTATGCTGGTTTGTACACGATGTCTGTCAGTATCAACACGTCTGCTGCTTTATTTTACACGCTGAACCTCATCCTGTGAGGCCGCAGCGACACGCTGACTCTGCTGCTGCCGATTGGTCGCGCGACTCACGACACCTTAACGTGCGTCTCACCTGCTGAGTGTGTGTCGGCCTCACAGTGTGTGTCGCAGCTGCTGCGTGTTCAGGCTGATCAGGATCACCAGGGTCCAGACCAGCGTCTTGATTTCCTACAGACAGAAAACACACCGTCAGATAAACAGGGAGCTTCAGTCTGTTACTGTAGAGAAACAACCCGTTTCTGATAAACCTCACAACTTACAGCGTGACAGACAAACCTTCAGTGCCCAGAAGTCCTGCTACCTGTATACCTGAGCCCGAGACACCAGCACAGCCACGCCCAAAGCACGCACAGTAACGACAACATATTTGGCTCCTACAGTCACAACACGTGAAACACATTCATGACGTTCAGGAGTTCAGTCGTCGTTCGTGGGACGAGCAGCGACACGTTCACTGCAGTCAGATACAGGCGGGGCCTTCAGGCTCCTGGCAGTTCAGTTTGTATCAGCGCAGTGAACCTGGAGCCTCGGGGGCCCCTGAGGGTCTGGGGCCCAGCAGCAGCGTCCCACACTGTGCTGCGATCAACTCCAAGCGGTCGACCAGGCGTTTGTGTGTGTTTCTATATACCCATAGACTTTGGAAGTAGCCAGGTTTGACTTTAATTTAACGGAGGTTTAAATCAAAAACATTAAGAGCACAATGTAATCTGAGAACATAAAATATCATTTCCTGAGGTTTCAAGACAAAGAAGCTATTTTTCCAGTCTTTGAACTTCATGAACTGCTGGATCAGATTTAGTGGAGAGGAACCATTTGGTGTGTGATTTACTGTCGAATAACTGAACACGGAGGCTCATTTATCTCCGGTAAACATGTCTGCAAACACAGGGTTCCCACGAAACATCCCAGAGGGTCTCCAGACAACCGAAGGCATCAAAACCACAGACCACAGATCTGTCTTTCATCTTCCAGTTATTCACCGTCTCACTGAGTCTTTATTCTGCGTCTCAGAACAGTCAGACGCTCTATCTGCACACACACAGTGTGGTCTGACAACAGGAAGAGTGGCGTCGCTCCGGACAGAGAGACTCTGCAGAAACAGATAACTATTGAAACTTGGATTCAGCTGTGTAGTTACTGTATGATTTATCTGAATGATTCCACTCAGTCAGTCAGTCATTTTCTTCCGCTTGTTCCCGTTAGGGGTCGCGGGTGACTGGAGCCTATCCCAGTGGCTTTGGCCCTTAGGCGGGGTACACCCTGGACAGTGGTGAATGATTTCATTGAAGCTTGACATTTAAATTGAGCTGTTTTCCTGCTGCCCTTGCTGAAGCTTATTGCAATAAATAGTCAAACTGGATTTAAAGTCTAAACTGTGGACATCTGATCTATGAGTTAGGTTGTTGTGTGCAGAACATCTTACAGGTTCTTACAGGTTCCTCTAGCCAAGCACATCGACAGGCCCTTGGGGCTCAGCAGAGGCCCTAAAACCCGTCCCAGCACCAGAACAGGAGCCCAGGTCATTCAGAGGAGAGCTGCCGTTGGTAACTGACTCCGTTGCTGTATCTGAGGAAGCAGGGAGACGATGTGAGGCAGGCGGGTAGAAGCTCTGCGTGTCTCCTCGCCACCAGCTTAAACAGTCCTTATTCAGGGCTTTAGGGCGACACTCAGAGTCCAAGGCTCGGACTCTTTAAACGGAGAGCTGGTCCAGTACCTCCCAGACGGGGGTTTACCGGGACCTGACACACTCAGCCGTGTCGACAGGATCCGTCTTCCTCACCTGTGGTTCCAACTGACGGTTTCTGATTCGTGTTCGTGCTGCTGGAAGTAAAACCGCACTGATAAAACATCAAGTGTCATCAGCTCAGCCGGAGTTTAAGGTTCAAGTCGGATTCAAACCGGCGTTGTCTAAAACAAAAGTCGGGTTGAGCTGCACTTTAAACCGAACCTGTGGTTTAGTGTAAAGCAGCTGCGGGAGGTGTCATCGTGGAGTCTCTGCTTTAACTTTGTTGGAGGTTATACAACTCAGAGTTCTACGGCGCCGGCCGTTCTTACCAGAGAAAGGGGAAGCGATGCGGCGTTGACCCCGCCCAGCTCTGTGGTTCTTCTGGTAGTTGCCACGGTAACATCCGCTCCCTCTTCCTCTTCCCCTTCCTCCTGGTCAATGAATGGTTCGCTGAACTTGTCCAGGTCGTCGATGCTGGCGTTACCTGAACACACCACCGCAACAACAACTCCTTTCAAATCACTGATCACTTTGCAGATTCCTCTCAGATATTTTTGGCCTCTAAAGATCCTTCAGGTTCAACAGTCTGAGAGGGAAAGTTCCCGCTCCGTGTTGTCGGACGTATGTGACAGGTGGTATGTGATGACAGAGATACAGTGCGCTGAGGCCGTCGCCTTTGTGTGACTTACTGAAGAAGCTGTACTCGAAGGTGGCGTTGTAGTCCAAGTCGTAGTCTGGAGCCGGCGTGAAGTCGTAGTACTGAGCCTCAGACACTGAAAACACAAACGCAGTGATGTTAACATCCAACCCCAACGACGCTGACACATTCAACCCTCCGCCACTCACGCTTCTGTCAGGCCGCTTTGGAGCCGCTGGAAGCTATGAGGCTTTTGATGACGCTAGGCTAGCAGTTTCCCCCTGCTTCCTGTCTTTGTGCTAAGCTAGGCTACGCATGTTCTGAACCAGTCTCTGTACTGGATGCACCGAGATGAAACGGACGTCCCTCTGAAGCACCTGAGAGCTAAAGGATTAGTTGAAACATCCCATGAAAGGATTGTCTCATACTGTGGTATTTGTGTTTTTTATGGGTATTTCCACTTCTGCACGTATGAAAGTATTTTTTCCCATCAGCCTTTCATCCTCCACCATCTGCCTTCAATATGAACTGTGTGTGTGAGCGCTGGGCTGCGCGCCCGTGGGCGTCTGGGTGTGTTCGGAGCAGATTCTCAGCATGTTTCCACTTTATTGTTGAACAGAGTTATTGTTTGTTTGAAGGGGGGGTGAAATCCAGCTGCTCTCGTACAGCGGACAGTACGGTAACACAAAAGGTGTGTTTCAGAAGGACACAACACAGGTGTTCCAGCGAGGAGCTCAGTGCTCAGGTACGGGTTTGAGGTACTAGTACTTTACTTGAGTATTTCCATTATCGGTTACTTTCTACTCCTCTTCGTCTCAGAGGGGAATACTGTACGTTTCACTGCACTACGTCTCCATAACAGCTTTAGTTACTTTGCAGATTCAGATGATTGATACAAAAAATAACCGTGTGTGTGTGTGTGTTTGTGTGTGTGTGTGTTTAAGTGTGTGTGCGTGTGTGTGTGTGTGTTTGTGTGTGTATGCGTGCGTTTAAGTGTGAGTGCGTGTGTTTAAGTGTGTGTGTATGCGTGCGTTTACGTGTGTGTGTGTGTGTGTTTCAGTGTGCGTTTAAGTGTGTGTGTGTGTGTTTGTGTGTGTGTGCGTGTTTAAGTGTGAGTGTGTGTGTTTAAGTGTGTGTGTGTGTGTTTAAGTGTGTGTGTATGTGTGTGTGTTTCAGTGTGTGTGCATGTGTTCAGTCTGTGTGTATGCGTGTTTCAGTGTGTGTGTGTGTTTAAGTGTGTGTGTGTGTGTGTTTGTGTGTGTGCGTGTTTAAGTGTGAGTGCGTGTGTGTGTGTTTCAGTGTGTGTGTGTGTGTTTCAGTGTGTGTGTGTGTATGTTTCAGTGTGTGTGTGTGTGTGTGTTTCAGTGTGTGTGCATGTGTTCAGTCTGTGTGTATGCGTGTTTCAGTGTGTGTATGCGTGCGTTTAAGTGTGTGTGTGTGTGTGTTTCAGTGTGCGTTTAAGTGTGTATGTGCGTTTGTGTGTGCGTGTTTAAGTGTGTATGCGTGCGTTTAAGTGTGTGTGTGTGTGTTTCAGTGTGTGTGTGTGTTTCAGTGTGTGTGTGTGTGTTTCAGTGTGTGTGTGTGTGTGTTTCAGTGTGTGTGTGTGTTTCAGTGTGTGTGTGTGTGTTTCTGTGTGTGTGTGTGTGTGTTTCAGTGTGTGTCTGTGTTTCAGTGTGTGTGTGTGTGTGTGTGTCTATGTTTCTGTGTGTGTGTTTCAGTGTGTGTGTTTCAGTGTGTGTGTTTCTGTGTGTGTGTGTGTGCGTTTCAGTGTGTGTGTGTGTGCGTTTCAGTGTGTGTGTGTGTGTGTGTTTCAGTGTGTGTGTGTGTTTCAGTGTGTGTGTGTGTGTGTTTCAGTGTGTATGTGTGTGTTTCAGTGTGTGTGTGTGTGTGTGTGTTTCAGTGTGTGTGTGAGTGTGTTTCAGTGTGTGTGTGAGTGTGTTTCAGTGTGTGTGTGAGTGTGTTTCAGTGTGTGTGTGAGT
>CM022477.1:828873-844692 GCA_011952105.1 Coreoperca whiteheadi
ACTGACCAGCCTCTGCCTCCACTAGGCAGTCTGCCTGTGTATAAGAGACAGGCCTGGGGGGAGGAGGGGAGGGGGGGTTCTGGGTTTCCTGCCAAGTTTGTTCCCCGGTTGCCAAACATGAGCAGAGAGAGAGAACAGTTAAAGGAACAAAGACGTGCAGATCACACAGACTTGTGAGGAACCGTCAGACCTGCTGCTTTGACCAAACGCACGTTCTCCGCAGGGCGCGAGCGAGATGTTCCACAGACAGGGAACGCGGGAGAAAGGGTTCCACTCACTTTCAGTCGAAGAACGCTCGCGATGAACGACAGGTGAGCTCGAGCAGAGTGGCAGCCAATGAGGCGCCTGCACCAGGGCGACGTCATCGGTTAGGGCCTGGCCTGGTCTCGGAAACGGACTTCACACCAAGCTGAAACCGACCAGCAGCCGTCAGCTGACGTGTGAACGAGTTCCGCAGCGCTGGAGAAGCTTCACACGTTCTCGCGCCGTACTTTGGGTCAGATCTGTAAATGTGGAAGTCACGTCTGTGAAAATCAGCTCTGACGCTCTGAAACGGTCCTCGGTCCGGCTCCTGGCCCAGTCCTGCTGCAGAACGCTCCACGTAGAGGAGACGTGTCCACGCTTCTGCTACTGATCCGACGTGCCACACCGAACGCCTCATCAGGCCTCCTGACCCGGAGCAGTTCGGCAGGATCGAAGTTTCCCTCCCTCGGTGATCAAAACCTCTTTTGTTTCTTGACTCACAGCTGGACGCAGAACAATAGACCCAGGCCCTGAGTCGGTTTTCTATTTCCAGTCAACAGGGACCTACGCCTCGCACTGACATCATCAGTGATGTCAGCCACGGCCAAATTTAGACATTTTAAGTGACCAGTCAGTCCGTTCCCGTCAGTGTGAAACCCAACAGCCCACATCAGACACAAAACATTCATTATTTAGAAGGAACGCTGAAAAGGAGGAGGATGTGACAGAATGGGTCTGAGATCGGGTGACGTCGGGTCTGAGCTTTGTGCTCAAACGGTCGATGTAAAGATAACAAGACAGAGAGACAGGCAGGTAGATATATTTTGCTGCACAATGATACGCCTCCTCTGATACTTTGTATACTTTCTGCTGGTAATACTTGTGTGCTTTTCCGAGCATGTGTTGCCCCTTGTGAGGGATCTGAACGTTCGCCGCTCTGCGTTTCGTTCTTCACTGGAGTCTTTCTGATTCTCCGGCAGAAAGGACCCGTCGCTCCGACGTGGGACCTTTACTGTTGGAAGTGTCGTCTTCCTGCGGCCGAAGCCTCCACGTCCGCACAGCTGGATGCCGGGGGCCATTAGCAGCCGTTAGCGTCCCCCTGACTGGCATTAGCATTGTGAATGGGGTCCCAGCATGCAGTCTGCTGTCCGGGTGTGAACAGGAGACGGCAGGAAGACGTTCGTCTTGAAGAGGGAAATGCACCGTTAGCAGAGCACTTTTCAGCACAAAGAGTTGGGTTCCACGGCTACAGAAATAACCTGTATGTAACCCGGCTCTTGTGCTGAAGGAGATTTTCACAGAACGTGTCTTTACATTTCAGACTGAGAGCCGTTTCCTGCTGCCAGAAACCCCAAACTTTAATCTGAAAATCCCTGCTGACTCAGAGACATTAAACCTCCAAATCTCTGATAATTACAGTCCTGGTTCAGTGTAATCGTCCTGATCTGAAGCCAAAACACCCCCACAGTCTCCTCCAGAACTGATCTGGGACCTGCTCTAATCCAGACGCTCGTAAAACATCAGGTAAACATTCAGTCAGCGTTTAATCTGAACAAACCTCCGAGCCGGGAAAGAAAAAGTGGCTGTTTAATCTGGTTTAATCCCGCTCTCGCACCAGATTACAGCCTGTCCTCATGTCTGTCAGCTCGTCTGAATGTTCAACCAAGATCAAATAAACTTTATTGATCCCACGCAGGGAAAATCTGCTTTTATTGTTTGATTTTGTGGTCAGTCGTTCAGGCAACTACACCGAGTTTGAATGGGAGATGTTCTCAATGTGCTTCATTTATATTATCAATGGCTCACGTTGCAATGCATCGTGGGAAACAGGCTGAGAGAAGACGTGTTCAGCAGAAGAGAGAAAAACAGATCATCAAATTAAAATCCTTCAGGTCCAGACACGAAGCTGACTGAAGGACTCGCACTCAGCCTGGTGCCACTATCTTCGTGGGGACCCGTCATTCACATAATGCACTCCTTCCCTTAAACTAAACTAATTCTAACCCTGACCCTAAACCCACGTCGTTACCCTCAAACAGCCCCTTAAACTGGTCAGAAAGCTGTCGGGGGGCCCACAAGTATAGTAAAACAAGCCCACACAGGAGAGAGAGCGAGAGCGAGAGCGTGTGTGTGTGTGTGCGCTCTCGTTTTACTACAGTCGTGGGGCCCAAAAACCAGGAGCCCACTATACTTGTGGGGCCCGACCTGGATTCTGGGGCCAAAATGCTGGAGCCCACAAGTCTAAAGGGCTGTTTGAGGGTTAAGACCTGGTTTTAGGGTAAATGTTACAGTTAGGTTAAGGTTAGGGGCTGGGGAATGCATTATGTCAATGACGGGTCCCCACGGAGATAGTGCCGGTAAACCTGCGTGTGTGTGTGTGAACGTCCTGTAAAAACCACCAGAAGCCATCTGGAGACTAACGGAGTATTTCCTCTCAACACAATACAACAGACGGAGGAAGACAGAGAGAGAAAATGAGACAAAGAAGCCGAGTTGTGGCTGAAACAAAGCAACAGCAGAAACGAGTCCTGCCTGGATCAATAATGATAATACTTAGGGCGGCCATTTCCATAACCGCAGGAAGGAGGACACTCTGCGGCATCTAGAGAGGCAGGAATAGCTGTGCAGGACTCTGGTGAACTCGCAGCTACGGCGTCTAACACAGTTCGGTCCGTCATGTCGACGGTGTCCTGATGCAGCGACTCGGAAACAGCCTCCTCTGTTCAGGCAGGCTGATGTAGAGCTGAGTGCAGCAGCAGAGGCAGAACAGGGTTCGTTCACTGTGTTATTCAGGACATTTCAGAAAGGTCTCGCAAAGTGCCTGAACACATGACACTTCTGGACTTCTGGAAATAACAGAAATAAACAAATAAATCCACCTTCCAGCTCTTAAAGAAGCAGCGTCTCTGCTGCCTTCTGCCAGAAACCCGAGCTCTTCTGTTCCGGATGAAACGAGGTCTGGCGGTTCGGCGCGTTGGCGTGATGATGTGACGTAGCCTGTAGCAGCGCGTGGAGGCTTGTTTACGTCTTTAACCAACGATGTATCAGATATTTATCTGATGCCGCTTTCAGCCAATCATGTGTTTGAGTGGAGATCTCGCCGCAGTGACCACCCTAATAATCCTTCATCATGGTGGAAGCGTTTAGCCTAGCTTAGCACAGAGCCTGGAATCAAAAGGATAGCGTCATCGTGTTACATCTTTATAGCTAGATGACGTTATGGTAGCTACAAACAGTTAGCATATCTGACATTTTGTTAGGTTTTTTTTACTGATGTAATATATGGATGTGTTTAGCCTAGCTTAGCACAAAGACTTGAAGGGGGAAACAAGCCAGCGTAGCACCAAACAGCTAATAATGTTGTTAATGGTAGCTAGATAGCCCTTCGACCTCAGTAACAATACAACAATATAGACTTAAAGTTATTTAAAAAACATTAATATGCTGTTCATGGATAGAATTCTGTCGGCACATAAATAACATTACTAAACATCTTCTGGCTAGCATGTACATTTCTTATCCCTCCCTTTAGACAGTAAAATAAATGTCTTTCGAGTCGAGAGACGTGTAATTCAGAACGTTAGCAACAGTCAGCTATAGCCAACATTTTGCTATCTGTTTGTAGCATGTTATGGTAGCTTAAAACAGCAAACCTAGCGCCATCAAAACTGAAATAAATCGACCTTTACAACAATTAAAAAGCACTTGCTAATATTTTATTTTATACCAACCAAAAGCACGGTAACCACTGGAGACTGTTAGCATTAGATAACTTTAAAGTTCTGTTTAAAACAGACTGGGCTCTGGAACCCAACTCCTCGAGAGAGGCTGGACTCTCTACTACTCTGGAGTTGCCTGCGGTGAGAGGCGGTGGGCTGGTGTGGGCTTGCTTATAGCCCATCCAGCTTAGCCGCCATGTGCTGGAGTTCACCCCGGTGAACGAGAGGGTCGTTTCCCTGCGCCTTCGGGTCGGGGAAAGGTCTCTCACTGTTATTTGTGCTTACGGGCCAAATGGCAGTGTACCCGACTTTCTTAGGGTCTCTGGGAGGGGTTCTGGAAAGTGCTCCGAACGGGGACTCCGTCGTTCTACTGGGGGACTTCAACGCTCACGTGGGCATTAACAGTGACACAAGGAGGGGCGTGATTGGGAGGAACGGCACCCCCTGACCTGAACCCGAGTGGTGTTCTGTTATTGGACTTCTGTGCTAGTCACAGTTTGTCCATAACGAACACCATGTTCAAGCATAAGGGTGTCCATCAGTGCACGTGGCACCAGGACACCCTAGGTCGAAGGTCGATGATCAACTTTGTGGTTGTTTCGTCTCGGACACTCGGGTGAAGAGAGGGGCGGCGCTGTCAACTGATCACCACCTGGTGGTGAGTTGGATCCGACGGTGGGGGAGGAAGTTGGACAGACTTGGCAGACCCAAATGTACTGTGAGGGTCTGCTGGGAACATTTGGTCTCCGGTCAGAGAGATCTTCAACTCCCACCTCTGGCAGAGCTTCAACCAGATCCCGAGGGAGGTTGGAGACATTGAGTTCGAGTGGACCATGCTCTCCACCTCTATTGTCAACGTGGCCGCTCGGCACTGTGGCTGTAAGGGCTCCGGTGCCTGTCGTGGCGGCAATCCCCGAACCTGGTGGTGGACCCCAGAAGTAAAGGATGCCGTCAAGCTGAAAAAGGAGTCCTATCGAGCCTGGTTGGCTCGGGGGACTCTGGAAGCAGCTGATGGGTACCGGAGGGCCAAGCGGGCTTGAGGGCTCAGTTGTGGACTCGTCGATCCCCCAAGCGGAGGTCACTGAGGTAGTTGAGAAGCTCCTCAGTAGCAAGGCACTGGGGGTGGATGAGATCTGCCCTGAGTACCTGAAGGCTCTGGATGTTGTGTCTTGGTTGACACGCCTCTGCAAAATCACGTGGCGGCTGGGGACAGTGCCTCTGGACTGGCAGACCGGGGTAGTGGTCCCTCTGTTTAAGAAGAGGTACCGGAGGGTGTGTTCCAACTACAGGGGGATCACACTCCTCAGCCTCCGCGGAAAAGTCTATGCCAGGGTACTGGAGAGGAGAATTCGGCTGATAGTCAAACCTCTGATTCAGGAGGAACAATGCGGTTTTCGTCCTGGTCGTGGAACACACCATCTCTATACCCTCGCCAGGTTGCTGGAAGGTTTATGGGAGTTTGCCCAATCAGTCCGCATGTGTTTTGTGGATCTGGAGAAGGCGTTCGACTGTGTCCCTCATGGTGACCTGTGGGGGGTGCTCTGGGAGTATGGGCCTCAAGTGGAGGAGTTTAAGTATCTTGGGGTCTCGTTCCCGAGTGAGGGAAGGACGGAGCGGGAGGTCGACAGGCGGATCGGTGCATCCTCTGCAGTGATGCAGTCGATGTGCCGGTCTGTCGTGGTAAAGAAAGAGCTGAGCTGCAAGGAGAAGCTCTCTATTTACCAGTCGATCTACGTTCCTACTCTCACCTATGGTCATGAGCTTTGGGTCGTGACCGAAAAGGACAAGGTCCCGGATACAGGCGGCCGGAATGAGTCTCCTCCTCAGGGCGGCTGGGCGCTCCCTTAGAGACAGGGTGAGGAGCTCGGACACTCGGGAGGAGCTCAGAGTAGAGCCGCTGCTCCTCCACATCGAGAGGAGTCAGCCGAGGTGGCTCGGGCATCTGTCCCGGACGCCTCCTGGACGCCTCCTGGGGAGGTGTTCCGGGCACGTCTAACCGGGAGGAGGCCCCGGGGAAGACCTAGGACACGCTGGAGGGACTGTGTCTCTCGGCCGGCCTGGGAACGCCTCGGTATTCCCCCGGAAGAGCTGGAGGAAGCGTCTGGGGAGAGGGAAGTCTGGGTGTCTCTGCTCAGACTGCTGCCTCCGCGACCCGGCCCCGGGTAAGAGGGAGAAGATGGATGGATGATCACAATTAAAAAAATTTTAGCGCTGCCAGTGGCTAGCAGCTAGCGCTCACGTCTTTCTCATTTGCGTGTTGTATTTCGATAGCTAACACGCTAAGTAGGATTTAGTATAGCGACTAGAAAATAACTGAAGCTAACGTTAAGCTATCTGGGCCTGAAGCTATCCCACAGATAACTGGAAAATAATCTAATAATACATAAATATAATAAAGCCTGGAAGCTAACAGGAAAGGAAGCTAACTCGTGTAATGGCTTCATTGTAACCCTGTCGGACTGTTCACCTCGCCGCATCACAAGAGAATAAATCTACCCGCCGACAGAAACGTATAGGTTGATCTCCGTCTGAAATGTGAAACTAAATTTAAACTGAGGACGGCGGAGGTCAAGCTTCCCATCATGCACCTCCCCGCTGAATCAGAGGCATCCTCGGGGGGTCGCTGCCTTGCAGCAGGACACGCTGGGAAAGTCGTGGCGTTCTCATGGTTTCTATATTTAACTGTGACAACAGGGACATTTAGTGTCTGAACGCAGCTCAGGACGGCGTGAGAGTCTGCTGAGAGTGTGTGTGTGTTGAGCTATAGGCTGCATGTTCTCATGTGAACAGAAGGCTAACTGCTGTGAGCTGCTGTCTGTTGACGTTCATGTAGCATCACACACACTGTAAACACAAGCAGCTGCTGGGAACAACATGAGAGTGGTGGGTCTTATCAGGAGTCTCCCAGGTGTTGATCCAGGTGTGGCAGGCTGGGAGAAAATCAGCTGAGCGGGGTAATATCATTGAACAGGTTTCCTCATTTAAGTACTCTGGTGTTTATGTAGACAACTTATTATGCTGCTCTTCTCACATCAACGGTCTCTAGATTATAGCAGAGGTTTTATTTCCTGCGAAGGTTGAAAGTGTTTGGGGTGAACCGAAGGTCTCGTTCTTGTTTTATCAGTCTGTATTTGATAGATACGGTATCACTGCATGGTCTGGAAATCTAGCACGACTAGTACACGCTGCTCAAAGAATTATAGGGTTGGAGGATGGTGTATTTTATATATTAGAATGTGTGCTTTTAGGTATGTATTGTACTGTGTACTGGCCGTGTCACGATGTCTAAGACACATTGCCCAGGAATGAGACAATAAAGTATATTTAATTCAACTGAACTGAATAGTAACCGTTGGGTTCTGAAACAGGCAATCAATACTGCTGTGTACTTTCTCAGCTCTTTGGTGGGAGCTGGATCTTGCGGCTCCGCTCCGTTCCGGGAGTTGGTCGTTGTTCTTTTTGTCTTTTTAGCGGGAGGCGGGGGGGTGGGGTCACTAGGTTTAGCAGCAGCAAGTGGCTTGTATTGCCAGACGTCAATGATCTGCATTGTAAACATGACACAAGGTGACGCCATGTCCCTCTGCTTTTCAGAGAATTTACTCATTTGAACTGAGTTATGTGAATAACGTTGCCTTGAATGCAGTTCACGCTACACTTGGCCCTGAACACCTCTGACACCCGATCAGCAGATATAGCTACTCTAGATGGCGTCGCCCCGGCCTCCGGCACCTCTGTGAGGAGCCTCGTTGTCACCTTTGATCAGGAGTCATCCTTTGACTCCAACATGAAACACACTTCAAGGACTGACTTCCTTCACCTACGTAACATTCAAAAAACTATTATTTCTGTTCAGCACAGACACCGTCAGGTGTAAAGGGAAACGTCGTCTGGAAATAAAGATTCGTCCGAGGAGCTAAAGTCCCACAGCCGTCGCAGTTTCGTTTAGTATCACAGACAGGATTTCACGGCCTGCACGCGTCAGGTCAAAGTAGTTTCTTTAAGTCAAACATTCATCGCAGAGTCAGGGAACATTTACCACGAAGGCTGCTCATTTTTAGAGCTCAGGTCTCCTGCCTGAAGATTAATATTCACTGCACTGACAGTCACTCAAGTGATGCTAAGCTAGCAGGGCGAGTCGTGTTCAAACAGGATTCAGGCAGCAGCGAGACGTGAAATTTGACCCAGTTTGATGAACACAATGAGTGGAACTCTTAAGATGTAAGCGACATTCACTGCCACTAGACGTCGCATCTGAGACGCTACGGCACACCAGACTCCATTGAGAAAAACAGTAATTTTACGTCACAGACAAAATAAAACTCAGTTAGTCTTTCCAGTGTTCCAACTAGCACCAACTCTGGTTTGGTCGGAATAAAGCCTTAATTCACCGAGTTGTATGAGAAAAGAAACAGCTGTTCTATCACTCGGCCAACAGCCAGCAGCTTCCCAGGGAGGGACTCACATGCACTAAAATGCCCGAGCCTGTACACACAGTCTATGTTATGAACAGAGGGGCTGCGATAATGGGGGGGGGGCTCACTATATCTCTACATAGCAAATAGCTGGTTGCTGCTATATCTCATTTACAGAACCTTTAATGCAACTTTTAGACTGTTTCATATCAACCAATCAGAGGCTTCACTGAAACAGAGAAACAACAAGATTAAATCCAAACGTTTCATCATCCTTCCTTCGTATCCCCCCCCCCCGTATAAACATCAGCCTCCTCACGATGATAAGATTTAATGTGTGAGCTCATGATTCAGCGCTTTGCTGAAGTTTGTGCGCAGTGACTCCTGGCGGCAGTTACCATCCCATGATCGATAAATCAGAGTAACGTCACGGTTCAGACCTGAAATCACTGAAAACTGATCATCAGTTTCCAGCTGAGGTCCACAGGTTCAACGAGGACATCACAGCAGACTCCTCACACGGATCAGCTGAAAGGGAATCAAGTCCTAACTCACCCAGTGTGAACAGAACCCAAGAGGAGTTTCACGGATCCTGTGAAGATCAATATTCACTTTAAACTCAACAAAACGCTCAGTTCACGCTCAGTCTGAAGTTCTCTTTATTCTATCACAGTAATGCATGTTCCCGTATAAAACGTAACTATTTACAAACCAAACAGCAGCTAAACCGTCCAGAACTGTCTTTAGCTCGGCTGCCGGACATCTGAAGGAGCGTCAGACGACGACAGGAAACCACTTCT
Source organism: Coreoperca whiteheadi (assembly GCA_011952105.1). Lineage (NCBI taxonomy): Eukaryota > Metazoa > Chordata > Actinopteri > Centrarchiformes > Sinipercidae > Coreoperca > Coreoperca whiteheadi. Next base: position 838,048 of record CM022477.1, read on the forward strand.
CAGTCGAGGCGTTTGAGATCAGAAGTCGGACGCTAACGGGTGCTTCTAACCTCCCGTCGTCTGAATCAGTCGTCCTGGAAGCCGAGAAACGAGTCCTGATCGCTGTCGCCGTCAAACACCAGACGCAGAGCTGACTGCTGCTCCTCCTCCACCAGCAGCAGCAGCTCCAGCGGTGGTTCTGCTCCGGGGCCCGGCGGAGGCTCTGGGGCCTCCGCAGGCTGGACCAGAGCCTCGGTCAGAGCGCGGATCATCTTCAGCGCCTCCCCTCGATGCTCCACCTCCTGCAGGTCACGCGCCGAGGCAAACGACCTGAGGAGTTACCACGGCAACAGAGAGCGGGATTAACGCGCCGCAGGAAGTCGTCACACACACAGTTCAGTTTCAGCTGCTTCAGTTCACGTACCTGAACACCCAGGTACTGCACTGAATACTCGGCACTACTGCAGTACCTGCCAACAACGCGATCCAATGAACTTACTTGATTACTATCTACAGCAATCAGCTGTTGTGATTCTACCTGGCCGAGCTTTAACGTTAAGGCCACTGGTTGACGGCAGGTGAGAGTTCAGGTATATGGACATGTAATATATTTCCATACGAGGCCATTAGCTGGTGTTCTGACCTGCGGAGGATGTGCGTCTCGGAGTTCAGCGTGGACGAAACTTCACTGAGCCAACAGGCCAGAGTCAGAGCCAGCTGATCCAGACCCAGACCGTCCAGCCCCCCCTGGGACACCAGCTGAGTCCACCGGGCCTGAAGGAGGAGGATCGATACGTCACACCAATACATGGATTTCAGCAGCTGTGGTTGAAAGTGAGGCTCTGCGATGAGTAACTACCGGCTCTGACCCGAGAGAAAACCATCGCCGACGTACTTTCGCTTGAAGCCACAACGTGTGAAACTGTCAACGTTGTTTGATTAAATTATTCTGATAAAATACGTTTTTATTTGCAGACAAATGAGACGAAGAAAAAGAAGAAGGTTTCCTTTGTCGCTTTGATATTTCAATAGTTCATATTTTAATAAGATTCGGCTTCATCAAACAGTCGAACACGAGAAGTTCACTGTTTCACACTTCAGGGGCACAAACAGCAAGTGTGAGGAGACGCAATACTTTATGAGACCGAGCCGGACAGGTGAGAACAAGCTGAAACCTCCGGGTCTAAAAGGTGAAGCCAGGGTGGAAGAGCCTTAAACCTGCGTTGTTTCTATTGGCCAGCAGGGGGCGGCGCCACTGGTTGCAAAAAGAAGTCTGATTGTATGAAACTAAACGAGAAAGTGACCCGACTTCTCACCTGGTTTCTTACCTCAGTAAACGTTTCCTAGAGAGCTCACGGGCTCAGTCGCTAGTTTCAAGTCTTCGTCAACACACAGGATGTTCATTTAGTAAATGATGGTCCCATTTAGAGGAAAATAGACCATAAAGACGGGTGTGCTTTTTTGCTACCACGGCGACCCGTCGGTCAGGATACAGGCGACAGGTAGCAGCTGCACATTTAACCAGGCGTGATCTTGTTTTTGGGTGAGTTCATGGAAGCTGATTGTAACACTTTGGTGGAAAGAAAATGTCTCGTTTGGCGTTCGGCTGCACTAAAACCCTCTGGTGTTTATGACTGTCCCCTAGAGGCCTTGTGTGTAGAGCTGACATAGGTGAGAGGTCACGTGACACCCTAGAAATGGAGTTGAGCTCCACGCTCCTTAGCCACAGTTCACTGCACCGTCTCACTATCCGTCTGGGAGGAGGCCGTTACCTAGGCAACCCCAAGGCCACTGATAGTAGCCCTGCTCTCAAGAAAAGACGGACTTGTTTCCCTGCAGACGGCACCACGTCCACCTGCTGATAGGCTAAAGGTTCCTGACCTTGCAGGGGGAGCCCGCCAGACTCCACAGTGAGATAAATATGGGGGCTCAGGAGGAGACCTTCAGCCTGGGTCTCCCCTCGTGGCGCTGATACCGCCGTCTCCTCGCTGTGTGAGACGTCCAGAGTCTCCTGAAAGCTCCTGCCTCATGTGAGCTGACCGGCTCACTAATATCCAGGAGGGCCGTGGCGTTTTTAAACAACATATTGTGCGTGCTCTTTGATACCTTACTGTCATTTATGATTCCTGACCTGCAGTACTTGCTTTATCCTTCTACTACGTTTATTGCTGTCGCACCAAAACAGATTCCTCGTATGTGTGAAGCTGCTGATTCCTGCTGAAGGATTTCCTCCACACGGCGACGGCCAAAAGGCCAAACTCAAGGTTTCAGAACAGTCGGCCACGTGGCTACGCCCCCTTCTTTTATACGGTCTGCGGGTGAGACGGGTGAGAGTACCTGCAGGAAGTCTCTGAGCACCGGCGTCACGCAGACGTCCAGCGGCTGCAGGCGGCAGCAGCATCCTGACGGGATGAAGACGGCGTCTGTGGACACAGAGGTCAAACTGCCCCTGAACTCGTCTGTCAGGTGACCACGATGGACGTCCACCATCAACACAGACTCACCGCTACACGGAGAGGCCACACGGGGGCGCCACACCTGCACAGAGGTAAACATGAGGTCACCTGACAGAACACAATAAGAGTGGGCGATCTCCGTAAACCAAACATCCGTTTTCATGCTTCACATCCGACAGCAGCAGAGTTTCTCCTGATAAAGGGCGTTGGAATGGGAGTGTCGTTACGCCCAAACACACCTCTGATTCATTTAGAGATTAAATAGAACCCCTTTGCCCCGTTTAACTAGCAAAGGTGGAGTTGGACACGCCCTAAATGCTTTTGCACCATGCCCTTTGGTTTAAATAGAACCCAGAGTGTCCAACAGAACCGCTGGACTAAACCCAAAACATCTCTAAAACAGAAAATGAATGACTCGTTTCGCTCTGGTTCTGAGAGGAGTCAGACTCTCACACGGACCTTGTTGATCCAGATGCGGAGGCGTTCCCGGTCCGTGAACCCTTCCCGTCGAGCCTCCAGCAGAACGTTGTCTGGGAACCCTTCAGGAACGTGTGACGGGGTTCCTCTGAAGAACAGCAGGGGGGGCAGGAAGGTCCCGTCAGACACAGCAGAGAGGACGATGTCAAACACAGGTTCGTCCTCAGGCGAGCCGGACAGCCGGAAGGCCGACGGGTTCTGGTTTGAGAACTGGTCCGAGTCGATGAAGATGGAGAACTCGTCCATGGAGGCAACACGTTTACCGAGGATCTGAAGACGAATCGACAGAACGAGAGTTTCTGACACCACGCGGCTCTTTGACAAGTTATTAACGTGTGGTGGTGGTCTGCTATTCTAACAGAGTGGGGTTTGAATCAACACAAACTGAACTTTATAACGTCATGAAGGAGGGTTTACTGCCCGACTGCGTCTCCTTTAGCCAGCTGTTCCTAATAAACGGGACACTGTTGATCACCAGATGGCGTTCACTCAGAAGGTCACGAAGGAACCAACACAAACGCAGCAGTGGAAAGTAACCAAGTACATTTACTCAAGTACTGCACTTAAGTACAGGTTTGAGGTATTTTCCATTTTACGCTGCTTCCACGCCGCCACATCTCAGGGGGAAACGCTGTTCTTTGTTCTGCACCACATTAACAGCTTTAGTTACTCTGATTGTACATCTGAGTCGCGTATTCAACACTGTCGGAGACTAAAAGGCCACACAGGTGCTTTCAGCTCTGTTGCTGATTAGACCAATCAGGCTGGAGCTCTGCTGGGGGTTACGTGAGGTCATCACATACTTACAAGTTAAAGCTGGAAACAAAACAGGAGACACTGACTCCAGGAACAAAGAGCCAACAACTTGTGTGGTCAGTGATTCTCTTTGAGCAGAAGATAAACAGATTTCATCCTCGAGGCTCCGAGCTTTGACACCCTGCAGAATGAGGACTTTTACTTCTCATACTTTAAGCACATTTTGCCGACAACATACTTCCTGCGGACACGTCTCCGTGGCGGAGCGCTCGTCACGTGCCTCGGGTCTGTTTGGGGACACCTGAAGTTGCTTGACGTCCTCCTGGATCCGTATTCTTCATGTGTTACAACTAGGGATGTGAAAATTAACGCAAATTCGTTTTAACGGCACTAATTTTACTAACGTGCGATTAACGCAGCGCATGTTCTGCGTGACCCGCGGCCCGGGCCGGGGTCGGAGAGATCGAGAGCAGCCACAGATGTAAAGGATGCAGCAGCAAACGGACGTTTCCCCCGCAGCGCCGCTCAGCTCGAGCCTGTCGAACACTGGCGCGTCGGTGTGCATCAACATAATCCCCAACACCCACAGGGTCTGGTAGAGAACTGACCCCGGGTCAGTATGTTGGATGAAGGGGGCTTTGTGTTGCAGCTTGTAAAGGGGCTCTGAGGAGGCTGCAGGACCCGCTGCGAGCTGGCTCTGCTCATGTCCGAGGTGAATCACTAACACCGTCACCAACATGGGTGGAACTACACGATACAGTCGGCTAAAACCAGTGTGCAGGTTACTTTCTGAACGGGAGGCTCCAGAGTCCGAGTTTCTCACGCAGGTCACGTGAGTCACAGTTGGAGTGCAGCCGAATTTAGAGCAGCTCCTCCAGGTGGTCTCGGGTTTGGGACCCTGGTGGCTCCCAGGTGACGCACTGTGCCCGTTCTGAACTAAAGTGCCTTTATCGCTATTCTGAAAATGAGAGAAATCACTGCTTATTCTGAATGTTTGAGCTTCAGAGACACAAAGAAGGTCTTTGAAAAACATCTGACCTTTGACACACGTCTCGTCTTCAGACTCTGATGGGTTCACTAATAATAAACGTGCACATCTGTCCATCCCCGTGTTGATTAGAGTATTAACTTGAAAAATATTCATTTAAGGTACGTTTAAAACTGATAAAAAGGTGCGATTAATCGCGAGTTAACTCATGACGATCACGATTAAACGTTTTAATGGATTGACAGCCCTAGTTACAACCTACCTCTAGTTGTATTATGCGGTTCTGTTCTGACCACACGACGACCACTTCCTGTCCGGTGTCTCGGGTTAGCATGGGCAGCACGCGGCACAGATAGTGAAGCCCTTTGTGACTTTGGACTATATAAAGAAAAGTGATGACTGACCTGCGAGGACAGCGAGTGTATGAACGTGCGGCTGCTGTCTGCAATGTTCCTCGGCAGTCTTCCTCGCTGCTGCTGGTCGCCGGCGGCGTCGTCCTGCTGCAGGCCGAGCTCGTGTCTCAGCATGAAGTCTACGGCCCAGCTGTAGCAGTCCATCGGCTGCCCGTCCTCCCCCAGAGCGCTCCTCGCCGCCTGCAGCAGGACGTCCTCGCTCACGCTCAACTGCTGCTCGCGCCGACTCAACACCCACTCCGCCACCTTCTCCGTCCTCCAGCACCACTTCCTGTCTGACGGCTGACTCCGCTGACGCCGAATCCACGACCGGATGGTCAGAGGAGACGTGTGGTAACGGCGGGAGGCCTGAGGGACGCCGTGACACAGAGAGAAGAGGACCACCGAGAGCTGGGAGGCCGACAGAGGAGAGACCCGAGCCTGAGGAGGAAGGCGAGGACAACAACGCCGAGCGTCAGGGTTCCGCTCGATGACCGAGACAAAACGATTGATGGAGAAACTAATCGGAATCTATAGTGCTGAAGAAGATCAATATGTCACGGCAGGAGAAGTTGCTCAAATGATTCGGAGCTAAAATAACCAAAGGAAACACTGGAGCTCAGCGTGTCACTGGCGATCATCAGAGACAGATGTCAGGTAATATCTTGGTATTGATCCCATCAGCTGGTCGATCAGCTTCTCTCTCGGCCGACCACCTGTGTTAAAAACCCCTCTGCTCACCTGCTCAGGTTGTGGGCGGGGCCCCAGGAACTTGATGGTCATGGCGGGTGGAGAGGAGAGGGGGGAGGGGGAGGTGAGGGGTTTGACTGACAGCTGGGTGGAGGTCTGACCCGAGGCGAGGAGGTGGATGGGGATGAAGGCTCCGCCCCCCCATCCAACGGACGACGTAACACTGTGGGGGGGGGGGACAGTTTCAGTCCGATTTGATTTTGTTCAAATGATCGACAGCTGGACAGGAAGTGATGTAATGACGAAGAAGAAGAAGAAGAAAGAAAAGGTTTCCTCAGGTAGGCCTCGAGGTTACGACGCTTTAACTTTCATGCACCAAAGGTTGAAGGAATATGTAATAAGTACATACAGGGTTAGGTTATACATGTGTTGTTGATACTCGGCTCTAATACTCACAGTAGAGGTTTGATAACTGAGTTTTACTGAGCGACGTGTTAGCATAGCATTTCGAGCTAACTCAAACGCCTCTGTGACGTCATCGCCTGCTGCCCCTTCACATTAAAAGCCCTCAAATCTTTGCCTAACATCATGCTGCAGACTAAGACTCCTGGCGTCTGAAAGGCTTTTACAGCGAAGGAGCTGGTGCTCACTGGTGCGTATATCAGGGATTAGTTATTAGTAGTGACTTTAGGAGTATTAGGTGTATTTACCTGGAACAGTAGCTGTAGTGCGTTTCAGCGCTGTAAACACTCGGCTCTGAAACAGCAGACAGGTTGGTCTTAAAGCTAGGTCGTGTGTTTCAGGAGCATAGTGTGCTATATTTGTTGAAACTCTCTTTACATCCCGACAGCAATCAATAAATCAAACGATCTGAAAAGGAGGAAGAAATTAATCCGGTACTCGGCAG
>CM022477.1:876169-890377 GCA_011952105.1 Coreoperca whiteheadi
ACTGTCTGTGTGTCTGCAGGCGTTTGTAGATAACTACCCTCAGTTTAAGAAGATGTCTGGCACCGTGTCCAAACACGTGACGGTGGTGGGGGAGTTGTCTCGGTTGGTGGCGGAGCGTCAGCTGATGGAGGTGTCGGAGGTGGAGCAGGAGCTGGCCTGTCAGAACGACCACTCCAACGCTCAGCAGGTAACGACCACACTGGAACTGTACACTGCCCCCTGCAGGCAGAGGGCAGGAACTGGAACTGTACACTGCCCCCTGCAGGCAGAGGGCAGGAACTGGAACTGTACACTGCCCCCTGCAGGCAGAGGGCAGGAACTGGAACTGAGTTCCGAGTTGAGCTCTGCAGCTCGTCTCACCGTCTGTGTTGGTGTTTCCTGTGTCAGAGCGTTCGCCGGCTGCTGCAGAATCCTCGTCTGTCCGAGTTGGACGCCGTCCGTCTCGTGATGCTCTACGCTCTGAGATACGAACGCCACAGCAGCAGCATCCTCCCGGCTCTGATGGACGAGCTGAGCAGGAGAGGAGTGTCCGAACGACACCGCAAGGTAATGATGTCATCACAAACGCTCAACTCTGATTGGACAGAGGCAGGGACACACGTTAGGACTGAATCTGACGTGTGACGACTGATGGTCTTTTCAGCCCAAATGTCTCTGCACACAAACAAGCTGCGGGATGGGGTCTGTTTCGGTACAGGATCCCGTGACAGCCGGCGCCCTGGTGGGCTCCGCGGGGTCGTCTACCTGCAGAGGTTCAGTAAAAGCCCTTAAATTGTTACAGCAGTAAAAGTCCACTTCCACTTTAAGGACTTTTACTGCTTTAACACTTTAAGGACTTTTTCCTGATGAGACTCAGACTTTTAATGAAGGAACATTTCCACTGCAGGAGTTAACAGAGTATTTTACGGAGTGGTGCTAGTACTTGTACTGCAGTAAAGGACCTGAGTACTGTTCCCAGCAGTTCTGTCTGCAGTGACTTCAGTCTGCCAGCAGGTGGAGCTGCTTCACCTGTTAGAAACTGAACACATGGGACACCTTCACCGACCAATCAGGATTATACGTTAAAATTGGGTGTGCATCTATCCTTATGGGGACCAGTCCGAGTGAGAACATCATTCTGGTCCCAAGAGCTGTTTGAGGGTCCAGACCTGGTCTCAGGGTTACAGTTAGACTCCGGTTTAGCTCAAAGTTAATGTGTGTGTAGTATTTGTGATTAAGGGGGAACGTTACAGTCATTGATTCAATTCAACGTTTGTGTGTGTGTGTGTGTGTGTGTGTGTGTGTGTGTGTGTGTGTGTGTGTGTGTGTGTGTGTGTGTGTGTGTGTGTGTGTGTGCGCGCGCGCTCCCTCGCGCTCAGATGGTGAAGTCGGTGGTGGAGTATGGAGGGAAGAGAGTCAGAGGAAGTGACCTCATCACACCGACAGACGCCGTCGCCATCACCAAACAGTTCTTCAAAGGGCTCTCGGTACGTACACACACACACACGCCAGAGTCACCCTAGCAACCACTGAAAGCACCCTGACAACCAGTTTCTGACTTTGCATTTGTGACTTGATCATATTTACATTACTTAAACACGTGCAGACAGCAAACACACCTGCGGTTCACCTGCTGGCAGCCAGCAGTGACATCAGCAGCCGCACACGTTCGCTTCAGGAAGTTCCTCTGTAGTTCTTTAGAAAGGTGATATGTTTGTAGTTTTGTTGTGAGACGTTGATACAACCTGAAAACGATGAACGTGATGACGGAGCATCGACTCACAGCAGGTGTGCGTGTGCGTGTGCGTGCAGGGTGTGGAGAACGTGTACACTCAGCATCAGCCTCTCCTTCACGACACTCTGGATCAGCTGATTAAAGGCCGACTGAAGGACAGTCAGTTCCCTTACCTGGGAGCCAGCAGCCTCAGAGACAGGTAACACACACGGATGTCCAACTTTCCCACCAGCACCTAAATGCAACACACACACACACGTCAGCATCACATGAACGAACTTCGCGTTGGACATATAAATGTACATACGGACATGTGTTCAAGCTGGGCTCTAGTTATTTCTCATTTGTGAGAAGTTCGTAGGTCTGTCGAGGCTGGTTCTGTTTGTTAGCGTTACTGTAACTGAGGTTACCTAACAGCTCACCTTTGGATCCCAGCTGCGCTGGGGTCAGCTGCTCCAGGCGCCACCGCTCCCACCACCAGGTGGGGCCTTTGAGTCAGTCTAGCAAGGTTTGAAGCTGAAGTAGTAGAAGAAGAACAGTCCTTTTTCTGTTGTTGTTCTTTGCGGCGCTGTCGGAGCTGAGAGCGCCAACAGGTGCTGCAGGTTCGAACCCGTCAAACACCTGCTGTTGTCTGTCACCATTCAAAGAAGTGTTACACCTGTTCAAGTAGGGTTTATTTGTTTGTGGGTAAGAAACTGCAGACGGACACACACACACACACACACACACAGGTCACATGATGAAGTCACTTCCTGTTCAAACTTTAACTTCACCCTTGTAAGGTTAAAACGTGTGTGTGTGTGTGTGTGTGTGTCAGGCCTCAGGACATCATCGTGTTTCTGATTGGTGGAGCCACGTATGAAGAAGCTCTGGCGGTGTACAACCTGAACCGCAGCTCACCTGGAGTCCGCGTTGTCCTGGGAGGAAGCAGCATCCACAACACCAAGAGGTGACGCTCAACGTGCTCCGTGGCCCCGGAGAAAACTTTACTTTCTGTCTGAACACAGCTGAAGGGATGAAGCACTCCGGTCCTTTACTGCAGTACTAATACGCACTGTACAAATACTCTGTTTAAGCAAAAGTCCTCCAGTGGAAATGTTCCTGCAGTAAAAGTCTGAGTCTCATCAGGAAAAGCCCTTAAAGTGTTAGAGCAGTGAAAGCCCTTAAAGTGTTAGAGCAGTGAAAGCCCTTACAGTGTCAGAGCAGTGAAAGCCCTTACAGTGTTACAGCAGTGAAAGCCCTTACAGTGTCAGAGCAGCGAAAGCCCTTACAGTGTCAGAGCAGTGAAAGCCCTTACAGTGTCACAGCAGTGAAAGCCCTTACAGTGTCAGAGCAGTGAAAGCCCTTACAGTGTTACAGCAGTGAAAGCCCTTACAGTGTCACAGCAGTGAAAGCCCTTACAGTGTCACGGCAGGTGGAGCTCAGGTTACAGCTGTTTGGTGTCGGACTGCAGCTGCAGATCTTCTTCTGAGAAGCTGCAGGAAGAGTTTCTACAAGAGAAATCACTGAAACCAGCTAAACAGCTGATCAGTAACTTCCTGTCAGTCGACTAATAGTTTCAACTGCACGTCGAGAAACTGCTGGAGTTTAACTTCTAGCTAAACATCAGATTTGATCAACTCTTCACGTGTTTGGGAGTAAAAGTGACGACAGCTGTCAGATAAACGCGGTGAAGTATAAAGTGCAGTGTTTTTACCTGAGTGACGTCCAGGTGTCTTTGCGTCTCTCTCAGTTTCCTGGAGGAAGTGATGCTGACAACGAATCACAGCTGCGACAGAGCACAGGGGAGTGGTCGCCATGGCAACAGGCGCTGAACATAACTGAAGACAGAAGCACGCTTGTGAAGAGCTCGTCGAGACAACAAGACAACATTCCCTGTCTGTGTCCATGTTTGTTTAAAGTCCCTTTAACGTGTCCGTGCGCTCTCATGTCTGATTAGATGTAAATGTTTTAAGCTAAAAAAACAACAAATAAAGGAGAAGTATGCGATGATGAAGTGTGATGTCATTCATCAAATGTTTCCTGAGGGGGTTTTCTGATTGTTTTCTGCTGTCGCTTTGATTCCTTCGAGATATTTTAAGTTGCGGCAGGTTGTTAGAAAATGTTTCTTATCAGGCACAAAGAAGAAATCAGAGAGTTCTGCTCGCATGCGAGCCCCAACCCTGGGCCTGGCACCCGGGCGCCATACCGGGCGACATCATGGTCCTCGGTCTAATGCTCATCATAAGGGGCATTTGAACCGCTCTTTGTCTGACCGGTCACCTGTTTGCCTTGGAAGACCCTACCAGGGGCAAGAAGCCGGGGACAACGTAGCTCCTAGGGTCACACAGGCGCTCCAACCCCTCCACCACAGTAAGGTGGAGATTCACGGAGAAGACCACAGGATCTCATCCCTGCTTTCTGCAGATGATGTTGTCCTGTTGGCTTCATCACACCAGGACCTTCAGCGAGCACTGGGACGGTTCTCAGCCGAGTGAGAAGCGGCGGGGATGAGAACCAGCACCTCTGAGTCCGAGGCCATGGTTCTCAGCCGGAAAAGGGGGGCTTGTCCCCTTCAGGCTGGTGGAGAGCTGCTGCCTCAGGTGGAGGAGTTTCAGTATCTGGGGGTCTCGTTCCCGAGTGAGGGAAGGACGGAGCGGGAGGTCGACAGGCGGATCGGTGCATCCTCTGCAGTGATGCGGTCGATGTACCGGTCTGTCGTGGTGAAGAAGGAGCTGAGCTGCAAGGAGAAGCTCTCTGTTTACCAGTCGATCTACGTTCCTACTCTCACCTGTGGTCATGAGCTTTGGGTCGTGACCGAAAGGACCAGATCCCGGATACAGGCGGCCGAGATGAGTCTCCTCCGCAGGGCGGCTGGGCTTGGATGTTTTTCTCTAACCTGTCAGAGCTAACATCTCACAACTCTTCTTCCTCTTTTCCCTCTGAAGCATTTTTCTGTCACACAGAACATCTGTGGGCGAATGCCAAACTCTCACTTCCCAAATGCTAAATAAGTTAATGTAGAAGTGAAAGCTCAGTCAGAGTCCTACGGTCTGTGGTCAGATGTCTCTGTGGAACAGTGACGGCGGTTAAGAAGCTGGTAAGTTAAGTTAAGTTATTCAGCTAAATTTGAAGACAGTTTGATTCACCAGAACAGTATATATTGTGTCATTACCAACAACAGGATTTACGATCTGGATTAACCAAACCAGTGGACCCTGAGGGTTTAAGACCTGCGGACGGTTTCGCCCTGAGAAGCTTCAAAAAATATTCATTGATGCATTTAAGATCAAAGACAATAAACATCTAATTTCACAAATATACAAGAGAATACAAAACTCAAAAACCTACACTGCTCCAACAGACATGGGAGAGAAACTCAGATATCTGAGGGATATTTGGGGAAGTCAGACTGAGACATTAACTCGAGTCCTGTTGGAGGAACATAATATATTTTTGGTGACTCTAAAATTGAGCTTTATTCAAAAGGGGATTCTCAGGGAGAGGGTGAATGCTGAAGTGAAGCACTTACAGTATATATGTGTTGGGCTTGCCCCTTACTTTGTTCATATTGGTAAGAGCTTTCTAAAGTGAAAATGAAGATTTTTGGAATTGATCTCCTTATTCATGGGGATTGTCCCAGACAGGCTGCAGACAGAACATCATCACACAGAAACATCTGCAGTCCAACAAACAACTGTAACTTCATCTTAAGACCACAATATGATCGATCTGTAAAGCTTCTGATATGTGCCAAGAAGATGTAACCCATTATATGTCACTGGCAGTACTATGTTGGCCATGTCAGCCCCCTTAAAGTTAAGAGGTTGGTCTACAGCAGAAATTACAAATAATACTGGAGAGTATAATAACTTAATGCAACGCTCTCAAGAACTCCTTTATTTCGGTTTGTTATGTGTATATTAATATCAATGATGCAGGTCCAATGTTGTTTTCTTTTTTCCTTCCAAGAAGGTTGGTTAAATAAAAACCTGTAGATAAAAATACAAAATGACTAATAAAAGACTTAATTATAAATTGATAGAAAATATACTAGAAACAGTATTTGGCTGAACTGACATTTAAAAAAAAAAAAGACTGCTCACCTGTTCAACTCTTCTTCTGTTGCTGTCAGGTCTGATTCACTGATGAAAACCAACCAGACGTCACTCAGGTAGGAGCTTCTGTCACCGCGTCTCTGCTGATGAAAAATAAATGTTAAGTGCCAATATTTCGCTTCCAGTTGGGTTCTTGTCATTAAGAAGAAGACTACAGGCCGTCTGGTGTGTTCAGCTTTTTTACGGTAAACCATGTGTCCAAAACGTATATGGCTTAAAACAGATGCCATTCCCATCAGCCTCGGGTGACCTTGTGTTTAATGCTAATTAGCAAGAGTTAGCATTCTCACATGCTAATGCTAAAGAAGGTGAACGTGGTAAACATTCTACCTGCTAAACGTTAGCATTTAGCTCAAAGCACTGCTGTGTCTAAGTACAGCCTCACATAACTTCATTTTTATTCCAGCAGCTGTGATCCTGAAGACCAGCACATCAGCGATGGGACGTTTCCTCGTCTTACTTCTGTCTGTCCTGCTTCATTTGAACCCCTCGCTGGCTTACGCACTAAAAAACTGCACCGTTGCTTATTCCAATAACGTGTCTTGGGTCGGATGCGCACGTCGTGACCTCGTTGCTGTACCAGATGACATTCCCAAAAATACAGTATCTCTGGATCTCAGCTTCAATCACATTTCAAAGATAAACAGGACCGATTTAAGCGGTTCATCAAAGCTCACATATTTACAAATCGGAAATAACTGGATTTCACATGTAGATAATGGAGCTTTTGCAGACTTGGAGTTAATAGAGCTTTTCATGGGTTCAAACAACCTCACAAACCTGACAGACTACATGTTTCACGGACTGTGGAAATTAATGAATTTGTCGTTGGAGAAAAACTATATCACACACATCTCCCCGCTGGCCTTTCAGTCCCTGATCAGCTTACAGACCGTAGTACTGACATACAACCCCCTACATCAAATGACAGATATCGTGCCCGTCTTAAAACTACCAAAATTATACGAACTGTACCTTGATTTTAATGGCTTCACTTCCTTTCAGTCAGATGGCCTTCCTTTTAACAAATCAAACCTCAGGAGACTGTGGATGGTTGGAGATTTACTGACAAAGTTCAGCATTAGAAGAGACATTTTTCCTCATCTTCATGATATCCATTTAAGTACTGACACTGGTTTTGAGTGGGATGTACCAGACACGACCTTTCTGAGAAGCCTAACTGCTCTGGATTTATTTGTATTTGATATTAGTAGTGAGATGTACAGAACGATGCTGAGGAGTGTTGAGTCAGTGCAAGAACTGTCAATGAGCTTTATGCAGAATTGGCGAGATAAAGATCTGGTAGACATCGCCTGCCAAATTCCTGCTCTGACAAGTCTTGATTTGAGCGCAAATTACTTTGTCAGCATAAACAAGACATTCCTGCAGTCTTGCTCTAAACTTATTGAGCTGGATTTATCATCTAATCATCTGGAAGAGCTGCATGAGTTTTCACTCAGATCAATGAAACGGCTCAGACGCCTGGACTTACATGAAAACTCCCTGTCCAGAGTGCCACTTGCCCTCAGACACCTCTACACACTTGAAATCCTTGATCTGAGTTTTAACTTTATCAGCGAGTTAGGCTGCTCTGACTTCCTAAATGTGACAAGATTAACAAGCCTCAATCTCAACCAGAATCGTATTTCAACACTAAAGGGATGTGTTTTTCAAGATTTGAATGATTTGAAAGTCCTAAATATGGGAGAAAATAAAGTTCATATACTTGTTGATTTCTTCAAAGTGAATTTACAGAACCTAGAAGTTTTGGATTTGCACAGGAATGATTTGAAGCAGCTCAAAACAGGCGACTTTAAGAATCTGTCTTCCCTCAAGTCTTTGGATTTAGAATCTGAGAAATGTTATGCTGTCCACGAGGGGGCTTTTGAAGGACTGGACAATCTTCAAACTCTTAGTGTTACACCATTTCTTAATGATGCAATGAGTTTTACAGGACTGCAACACCTGGAAAACCTTTTACTACATCTCAAATCTTTGTTTAAAAGCAAGAGTTCTCATCAGAAAATTGAGCCACATTTTTCCAAACTACCTTTCTTGAAGAGCCTTCTAATACAAAACTCTGATGGGTATTATCACGTCTCACCAGACTTGCTGAAGGGTCTAAAGTCTTTAGAGTACTTTGCAGCAGAGAAATTCTTCACAGTGCCACCTCACCCAGACACATTTAAATACACACCTCGCCTGACGAGTCTTCAGATAATTCAAAGTGATCTGCAAGACTTAAACCCTGAACTGTTTCATCCAATCCCAAACCTGCAGACTCTCGATCTTTCCAAAAACAACCTCAGATCTTTGGATTTTCTGACCCAGGTCAACCTGTCTGCACTCACCCAGTTGACACTAATAGAGAATGAGTTGACAGTGATCAACGAGACGGTCTTACAGTCTCTCCCTGCACTAATATACCTGGACCTGTTTGGTAATCCTTTCACTTGTAACTGCTCTAACGCCGGCTTTATCCAATGGGTGAAGAGCAACAACCAAACACAAGTTTTTAACGCCTACCAGTACGTCTGTACCTTTCCTCCGAGTCAACAGGGAACCAGGTTGCTGGACTTTGACATTCAGCCCTGTTGGATGGATGTTAGCTTCCTCTGCTTCATTTCCAGCACTTGTCTGACTTTGCTAACTCTTCTTACGTCCTTCATCTACCACTTTCTGAGGTGGCAGTTAGTCTACGGCTTCTACCTCTTCCTGGCCTTCCTCTATGATAGCAGGAAGAGGAAGAAGGAAGCCCCTCACCACTACGACGCCTTCATCTCCTACAACGTTCACGACGAGGCCTGGGTTTACAGAGAGATGCTTCCAGTGCTGGAAGGAGAGCAGGGCTGGAGACTCTGTCTCCACCACAGAGACTTCCAACCAGGTGAACATTTCTGTCTTTGTATGTTTGCCTCTTTGCCTGTATACCGTAAATCCTCAGATAGGGTTGGATCTGTGAACTTCAAAAAGTCCACTTTATGCAGTAATTTGTTTTAGATAAGCATTCCAGCCCCAATAGGCTCAAGGCTGTTATAACTGACTGTACTCTGTTGTAATATGTATTTTTATCTGTCTATTTTTACTGCCCTGTATTGTGAAGTACTTTGTGGCTGCTGTCTGTGAAAAGCCCTATATAAATAAAGCTTATTATTGTATAATTGCCCAGGAGTGCAAAGGTAAGAAAGTAAGCAGGGTTTGAACGTTTTTCTCAAGCTCTCTTCTGTCATTCTTTACACAACAACTTCTGTCACTTTTCGTGCGTACAACCAACTACAACACCATGAAAGTGTCCGATATTCCCTATTTGGACTGTTCATTGCACCTCTACCCTTTCTAAGAGGGCATTCACGCCCACTTTATGCAGGGATTGGTCAGGTGGCCCTCAGGTAAAGAAAGGAAAAAAAAGCTATCAACTGATAATCACCTAATGACTAACTGAAGTGAGGTTGCCAAACAAATGGTGGAGGTCCCTTTACACAAGGTCTTGTGGGGACATGGACTCTGACTGGGCTATGTCCACAGCCTGCATTGCAGAGTTGGCTGTTCAAGGTTGGTCAGAAGATCATCTTTGCCTGTCAGTGGCTCATGGATAACCCAGCCCTAAAGGACTTGGTCCTCAGGGAACTCCTGAATAAGCAGACAGGAATCGAGAGGGTTAGGGTTAGAATGATCATATGCGATCACAGAAGCCACAACGAATCTTGGAGGTGTTCAGGTAGGACTTTCAGTTTGCCAAAAATACATTCTGCAAACCATTAGACTACCCAGAAAGGGGAGTCAGGGCCTTCTCTCAGCAGTGAAGGAAAACTGCTAAACTTGACTGCCAAGTTTCTGGGAAAGAGACTTTGGTCAGTTGTTGAACCTCGGATTCAGGAAGATCAATGAGGTTTCTATCCAGGTCGGTGAATGGTGGGCCATCTCTTTACTCTTGCTGGTCTGGAGGGGTCATGGGAGTTTGCCCATCAAGTCTACATGTGTTGTGTGGACTTGAAGAAGGCTTGTGATCATGTCCCTTCAGGTATCTTGTGGGGAGATAATGCAAGAATATGGGCTGCCTCTTTTATGTGCCAAGCAGTCCTGGTCGACTGCTTGGCACATAGAAAAAGGTTTCCCATATCCGGGATGCTTAAAACAAACTAGTTCATAGTTTGCGTTGTCCAAACACATCTAATGGCAAAAGTGTTAATACCACTTCCCAAATGTCCACGCTCAAAGGAACATGTCCATTGGGTCCTAACAACTACCAAAATGGCACAAAGCCACTAGCTCCTAGTGTGTGGGTGATGTCATGGTGTCCATGTTGTTCTACAGTAGAAATCATTCCATGTAGTTTTCCTAAAGTGTGTCCGAACTGTTGTCTCCACAGGTAAGCCCATCATAGAGAACATTACAGACGCCATCTATGGCAGCAGGAAGACCATCTGTGTGATCAGCCGGCGCTACCTGCAGAGCGAGTGGTGCTCCAGAGAGATCCAGATGGCCAGGTGGGGGCGCCGCCTCTCTGTCCTCACATACAGCGACACCTCCTGCTCTTATCTCACAGCCCCCGAAACGGATTCAGTCACTCACTGAACGCTTTGTTTAGTAAACGTAACGCATTCTCAGATAATGAGTTTGGCTGGGGTTGTGTGAATGTAATCCCCCCTAATGTAATACAGATCAGTACAGGGTTTCTGCCTTTTAGCCTATATTCTGATAGCATCCTGGACCAGCTCCCACACAGTGGATGTTCTGGTCCTGAACGGGGGTTTTCTAATGTAACCTGTAACCCCACAAATTAATGCAGTTAGCTAATGATGCACTAACTCTTGATCTTAAAATTATTGCTGGGTTACTACTGTAGATAGCCGGACATGCTAACGTAAGAAGCTTACATCAGAGCAGATAAACACATGTTTAATCCGTTCTCTTTAGTTTTTGGGTTTGTAAAGATGAAAGAAGTGCACACCCACCAAACTCTTTGGATGCAGAGTATCTCGATGTACACCGCTTCAACATGTGGAGAAATACAAACACTGACATACCTGCTGTGACTAGCTACATTTGCTAAGATATGATTGGACATTCACTGTTGGGGGGGGGGGGGATTAGCGAACAGTCAGTTGTCCTCATGGTCCGTCCTGTGTGTCGTTGCAGCTTCCGTCTGTTTGACGAGCAGACGGACGTGTTGATCCTGCTGTTTCTGGAGGAGATCCCGGCCCGGCAGCTGTCTCCCTACTACCGCATGCGGAAGCTGGTGAAGAGACGCACCTACCTGAGCTGGCCGCAGGCCGGCCAACACGCGGGGGTCTTCTGGCAGAACGTACGGCGAGCTCTGGAGCCCGGGGACGCTCCCACCGACACCGCGGACCTCCTGACCGGACCAGCGGCGCGCTGAGGACGTCACTGGACCACAGCAGAGAGTATCTGTGGAGCTTCACAGGCTGGATGATCAGAACCAAACAGTTTCTTTCTACAACAGAAACTTTAAAACAGATAATGAGTATCTTTGTCTCTGGTTCTGCTTTTGTTTCCACTTTCTCCCCCTGCTTTGGGGGCGAGTTCCTGAACCTAAATTTGGGCTCTGATCAGGAAGTGATCCTAAATCCAAGTTCAGATACTCTCGGCAGAAGAACTGCAACAGCTGGTGTGCAGCGGTGGAAAGTGACTAAGTACGTTTACTCCTGAACTGTTCTTACGTAGAATTTTGAGGTACAGATTTAGTTACTTTACATATTAAGATTTTACAAACAAAACACACGATCTCTTCATAAAACATGATACTGAGCTCTAGATAAAAGTACCCGACAGAATCTAAAGTAGTTAAAATGTGCTCCACCTCCACCAGCTGTACCATTAAAGTGATGCATTAATTAATTAAAATACTTACCTGTTAAAGCATCAGTAATAATATCCCAATAATATGAAATTATATATATACACACACACATACTATGAACTATTCTTTCCAATAAGTACTTTTACTTTAATACTGCTGTTAATTCTTTTGTACTTTTACTTAAGTGAAATCTTGATTGTAGGACTTTTTCTTGTACCAGTATTTTTCCAGAGCGGTTTCGCTACTTTTTACTCAAGTAAAAGTATTTCGTCTACCACTGGTAATTAAAAATGCAGGACATGTGTTTAGATAAACACTGCAGAAATGTTTGTTTCAATTTACAGGCGATATTCTTATTCACAATATCTAACGTATGTTTTTGCTGAATTGACACTTTGATAGTGTTTTCCATTTGTCCGTGTAAACTGTAGATTGTTTCACAGTTACAAACACGTTAAAATATTTTAAAATGTAAATTCTTTACATGTGACTCTTTCATTGTTTTCCAAATGTGAGAGAGAGTTAGGCTTTGTTTTATCTATAAAATTCATTATTTCTAGATAATTAAAAAGGGGGATTTTGTGAATTTTAATTTCTTTTAAATTGATCTTCAAAAGACCAAAGTGAAGCTCTGAATTTTACTTCTGCTCCTCAGTCGGCTCTGATATCACGTTAAATGACTTTAATAATCTAGTGTAAAGTTTATTTAGGCAGCCTGTGCCTTACTCTAGCAAATTAAGGGAAACGTTAGGACTTTAAACACAGAGATTTAAGGGAGCCTGAGTTTATTTTAAGGGGTGTATGTATAAATTGTGGAATGGTTTTGTTGATTGAAACTTGTTTGTCTGCTGGTAATTGGGTTTTAAATTCGTTTAGCTCCTTAAAAACTGTTTCTATCACTAATGCATGGCTCAATTCTGCCAGGAAGAGAAAAAATAATGAAATTAAATAAATAAAATAAAACTAATGACAAGTCAAAAATCTCTTACTTTTGTCTGTATTATCAAAGAATTATGACTAAGTCCACATTTTGACTTTGTGTCTCATAATTTTGATTTAATACCTCATAACTAACTTATCAAAATTTTGACTCACTATCTCAAAATCATGACTTAGTGTCTCATCATTTTGACTTTGAAAGTCAAATTAAGTCAAACGTTTGAGGTATTGAGTCAAAATAATGAGGTACTGAACCAAAATCTTTATGTATTCTTACATTGAGTTATAAGTTATGATACAAAGTCAGAATTAAGATAATATAAAAGTATTTAATTTAATATTATTATTATTTTAATTATTATTTTTAACGTTTCAGCCACCTTTTTTTCTTTCGTGGTGGAAAAGAGCTTCCATACTGTACAATATCATTTTAAAAAACTGATGAAGTTGACCTTATAATTCCAACGTTTATAGATATTGAGTCAAAACTATTTATTACTCTTTAAGTCACAATGATCAGATATTAAATCACAAGACAGTTAGTCAGGATTCTGAATTTTGACGTCAAAATTATGACAAAATACTGTAACTCAAAATGTTGAACTAATAATTTGAAGTTATGATATCAAGTCCAGTTTATGAAATTTTCAGTCAAAAGTATGACAATATTATCTAGCAATATTAGCTTTATTAATGAATTAATATTTTCATTTTTCATTACTGACTTTTTATATTTTAAATTCTTTTACTGTCAGAAATGGGCTTCCATACAATAGGGTTCAAATGTTGTAATATCTTTCACAAAAATAATCGGTTCATTTCTATTTTAATTCAAAATAATGAAATTATGAATATAAATAGAGTTATTGAGTCAACATTATTAGATAGTCAGTCAGGCTTCTGACTTTTTATGTCAAAATTATGAGAAAATAATTTCGAATTAAGACAAACTTATGATATGAAGTCAACACTGTGATAATCACCTAATCAAAATTATTTAATAATTGATATGATTTACCATAAATAATTCCTAACTATGGCCTACATCATTTTTTTATTTTCCTGACAGAATTAAAATAATGAAGTGTTGACTGTCTAAATCCAAATTTTGACGTATTAACTCAAAATGGGAAGATAGAAAGTGCTTATAATTCAAGAAAGTCACTTTTTTTTTTACTAATTTATTTATTTTTATTAGCCTGTTCATTTTTTGATGTTTTTCCTTAATAAAACATGTTGAATTGAAGAAATAAAGTAATTTTACATGTTTAACCCTGTGCAGTATGACGCTGTGATCAGTAATCGATAACCCTGTGAACGATTGGCTCTTTGTTTACGGTGTGTGTGTGTGTGTGTGTGTGTGTGACGCCAGATGGCGCTGTCGGGCTCCTTTCACCGGAATATAGGCTACTGCGCGCGTCCGCGTGCCACGGCGTGTGCACGTGCGTGAATGTGTGGAGAGAGAGCATCTGCCTCCGCTCTCTCTCTCTCTCTCCCCCCCCCTCTCCCCCCCCTCTCTCTCTCTCTCTCTCTCTCTCTCTCTCTCTCCCCCCTTTCTCTATCACACATCTAGATGTGTATCAGAGACCATATATAAACCACGCACAAATGATTGTTTCAATTTAAAGGAGATATTC
>CM022477.1:890402-909390 GCA_011952105.1 Coreoperca whiteheadi
ACTGGTTTCTGCTGGTGTTCAGCACTCGATCCAGACTCTACTGGTTTCTGCTGGTGTTCAGCACTCGATCCAGACTCTACTGGTTTCTGCTGGTGTTCAGCACTCGATCCAGATGTTCAGCACTCGATCCAGACTCTACTGGTTTCTGCTGGTGTTCAGCACTCGATCCAGACTCTACTGGTTTCTATAGTTTCTCTCTGACCCAGTTGTTGTATTTTGATGTTTCAGGGCGTTCAGGACTCGGGTCAACAGGCTGTCCAGCAGCCAGAGAAAGTGGGCTGGATCAGGAAGTTCTGCGGCCGAGGGATCTTCAGAGAGCTGTGGAGGACGCGGTATGTGGTCCTGAGAGGAGACCAGCTCTACATCTCGGACAAGGAGGTGAGGACTCTTCTGATCACCGAGTCGTCTTTTTAAAGTCCCATTTCAAACAAAAAGTCAAATATTTGATGGTTCCAGGTTCTAAAATGGGAGAACTTCCTGCGTTCGTCTCAACGTGACAGTAAACTGGACGTCTGCGACACCCGAGACCGAACGATTCATTCAGTCAACAAGTCCTCCAACACACATAGGCCGCCTGTTCCTGCCCTCCAACGTGAAAAGATCGTGGTTTGGGGTTAAAATAAGTTGAAATAAGCGGTGACGGTGAGGACAGGCTGCAAGTCACGCAACTAACGTCAAAGAACGTTGATGACTCACCGCGCGCTCGGTGGCGTACGCTAACGTAGCGTCCAATTTAACGCTCTCTTTCTTATGACCCCGTCGGAGCGCAGTGTTTCCGGGCGTCGGGCCTCACTGATTACTGCACAAAAACACAACTTTATGACTTCACTCGCTGATTTAGGTGGAGCTGGATCACATTATATGGAGAACGTATGTTCTGGTTTTCCCTCTGATGGCGTCCTCGGGGATTTACGGAGTTTCCTTTACTGTTGCTAAAGTCAACGCCAATCAGTATCCACGACAAGCCCCTCGCTAATGGTCTGTTTTTCACGTTTCCTGGGGACTTTAAAGTGGCTGTAATGGATCTTTTGAAAGGACAATGCGTCTTATTATTATTTAGAGAGCGAACAGAGAGAGAACGGCGGACTGACACGCCTCCTGCTGATCGACCATGTGACGGCTGGAGGTGGAGACGAGCAGCTGTCTGAGTTCAACACGTCGACACGTTAAGACACGTCAGCGCAGCGTTAAGACAGCAGCTCCACATCAGGCGGACGCAGCGATGCGTTTTCATGTTCAGCTCTGATGGTGACGCTGAGTCACTTCTGAACGACGCTGAGTCAGATCACGTGACCCGTGACGACCGCGTTCATGTCTTTATGGGACCAAATGTCCCGAGAGAGATTTAGAGAACACACACACACACACACAGGTCACTGAACACGTGTCGCTGAACCAAAGACCGCCATCGGACACAGCCGAGCCTGAAGCCACACACACACACACACACACCCTCTCTCTGATTGGCTGAGCTGCAGGTTGCCGCCTGATCGGCGCAGACGAATGAAACGCTGAGTCTGGTTATTTACTGAAGAGACGGAAGAGGATGTTTCAGAGGCCACTTGGTCTCAGGATCAGAACACGGCAGAAACATGAAGACGCACTGCAGGATGTTGTCTTCAATCATTAAAAGCTTTAAATGTTCAAAACTGGGAGAAACAACTTTCCTGTGATTTAATTTCCTTTGTTGTGTTTTATGAAACATCCCAGCCGAAGGGAGAGCGGCCATGTTGGGTGGCGTTGGCGTAAAATGAAGCACTTCAGTAAACATTTCTGCATTTTCGTGTGTCGGATTAGTTCATAAAATTAGTTTAGTTTATTGATTTATTCAACAGGGTATGGTCCCTGTTAAATACAAATACAAAATACAAAACCTTTTTTAAATGTTTCTATGATGTTTAATAAGCATTAAACATCACTTGGGGCCTTTTAGGAACGAGCTTTGAAATGTTTTCACTGAGTAATGTCGATTTTTTTACTTAAACCTGTCCATTTATGATAGTTTGAGATTATTACCAATCTAGTTCGTTACCAAACGCTCACAGCCGCCAGCGTTAGCATGCTAACACCTGAGCCGTCCAGAGCAAAGAGCAGAAGGAGGTCACGTGGAGGACGGCCGACCTCTCCGACCTGAAACCGGCCAAATGCTGTTTATTAATGACGTCAGTCCAGAGCGTGAGGTAATGACGTCAGTTAGCTTAGCATAATCGGATACTTCCCGCTCGTTATAAACTGCAGGAACACTACTAACCCTGAACCACGTCCGCAGACGGGAATAAATCCAGCGCCTACATTTACAGACATTTATCTTTTAGCCTGACGCTGTGACGTGTGGAAGCTACGCTAGCTCATGATGCTGGTTGCTCCTGATTGGACGGCGCTACAGATGTTTCCTAGAAACAGATTCACTAAAGTCTTTACCCGCCGAGACGCTCGTTCGGTTTGTTCACAGACTTGGAGTTCACGATTCGTGAGGCGCTGCTGAGACTCGGAGCTGAACTCTGTTTGAGGGAAAGAAAATGTTATTTGCAGACTGATAAACAACATAAAATCCGCTCATTCTCAGGGTTTCATAGTTTATTACAGGCTTCCTTTGCGAAGAGGAGATGATACTTACATGAGATATACATCCCAGCGTGTTGGTTACGTGATCAGATTTCATTTCTCTGCCGCGGACGTTCTGTCAGCCCGACATCATCCAGCGTCACTGAAGCGTCGTAGAAATGTTCCAGGAGGCTCGGGCGGCGATCCCGACACGTTACACCGCCCTCACATCCACATGAAGGAGGACTTTCAATCACACATGTATCTTTGATGTGAAGTGGTTCTGTTCATGCAGCAGCAGCCGGAGGGAGGCGTTCATGGGGAACTCTGTACGCCGTGCCTCCGGGCTGCACATCAAACACAGGTGTTTGAAACCTGCTCTGACGTCATGTTAACCCCGGCAAGACGACTGCTCTGTAAGAGACGTTCAGCAGGACAGACTGAAGAGAAAGACTGAAGCCTCCTCAGGGGGGCGCCGCAGAGCTGACGGGGAGGCAGAGGTACGGCAGGAGGGGGATCTGAGTCAGAACCCCCTCCCATCCTCCTGACTCAGTCCGACCTGAACTCTCAGACATGAGACTCGTGTTGGATCCTTCAGGGAGACTCACCCTTCATCAGTGTCTCTGAGGTCCATCAGAACAAACCTCCAGAGAGAACCGACGCTGCAGAACCTGCCTGAGAACCTTCCTGGTCCTAAGTTCCCTTCAGTGTCCCAGTGATCCAGCTGTCTGTCCTTCCACGGGTCCACTGCAGACAGGAGCTGCCGGGACACTTTGCCATAGTCCGTCTTTATGGGAGGTTTGTCCGGTCTGCGTAGCTTTCAGTTAGTCTTCATCTCGTTCCTGAGCTCCGGGGTCACACGGGCACAGGACGAGTCAGAACCCCAATGAGGTGCTTCCAAAGTAACCAGTAGATTTTAAAAATGATACAAAATCCAACAGGGAGCCGGTGGAAACTGGTTAGCACGAGTGTAACGCTGTAACTGACGGAGCTAAGCTACTCGAACGTTACAGGCTGATGATTGTGATCCGTCGTTCGGAGCTCCTCTAACCTGAACGAGGCCCCGGAGGAACCTGTGCGCACGGACACGTTTCGCCACTTAAAGGGACGTTACATGTATGTACATTTACATCCATGCCCAATGCAGCAACTCCAGGGGTCTGTCCATCTGACAGAGCTTGAGTCCCGTTGCAGTCCGGCTTTGATTCATGGTTTGGATTAAAATAACGACTTCGCTAAGGTTAGAGGAGCTCCGTCGTCATGGTTACAACAATAACCAGGCCGTTGAGGCCAACGAACAGTGGTGGTCGCGGTGCAAAGACACCGACGCCGACTGTCGGTAGGAAGCAGGAAGCGAACGGCGGTATGTGGTGTTGGAGACCGATGTCGCCACTGGTGGGCGCTGGCACTTGAACGTAGACAGATGACATCGCTCCTCAGATGTACTGATCACAGCGCTGAAATAAAAGCTGCTGGGACTTTAAATAGATTCATGTCCGTCAGCGTGTTCAGTGGATCGCAGACGTGAAATATTGACAGGCTGATAGTGTGTGTGTGTGTAAATGTGAGTCTCCACTGTTGTGGGGACATGAATCTGTTGACACAGTCACGTTGTGTGGACTCGCCGACCTCACGGGGACAAAACGCAAATCCCCCACAATGTGGATCATCAAAGTTCAGGTGTAAGGCTCGGCGTACGGGTCGGGGTCAGGCATGTACGAAGGTCGGGGTCAGTCTCCAGAGAATGAATGGAAGTCAATGTAACGTCCCTTTAAGTGGCGAAACGCGTCCGTGTGCGCAGGTTCCCCCGGGACTTCCTGTTTGTGTTGTCAGGCGACAGGAGGAGGTTTTAGTCTCAGTTCAGATCTGATCTCAGATCAGACTCTTCTTCTTTGATCAAATCATTCGGTTTTCTTCTTCAGCAGTTTGTGTTCAGACTCGGACGTTAGAAGCTCGTTTGGTTCTAAAACAGGTTTAATGAGGTCAGCGTGCGTTTCTGATCATATTGGCACCGATATCGACGAATGTTCAACGCCACCAGCTTCGACACGTGACTACACACACACCCCCCATGTGACCTCGCTGCTGCGAACACACGCTGATGTGGTCCAGAGGGATTCAAGGACACACACACACACACACACACACAGTGATTGATGGGTTTCAGAGCTGATTATTGGAATTGATCTGAATTTAAACCACTGTGTGTGTGTGTGTGCGCGCGTGCGTTTGACCTCTTGTCTTAAAGGTTCAGATTAAAGGGACGTTGCTGTGGTTTAGCAGCAGTCAAACGGGCATGAAAGTGTTGCAGCAGCAGCCGTCGCAGTGTTTTAGCTGCCGCAGCAGCTGTTGCAGCAGCAGCAGCCGTGTGAGCAGTACGGACACTCGGCAGCGTCGCTGCCTTCACTGCAGCTGTCTTCACATGAACCTGGTGGATTAAAGTTGAACGAAGTCAAAACGTCTGCGATGAATGAAACATGGAAACCAAACGCAGCGAGCGAGGCGACGCGTTTCCCTCACACTGAACCTTTTTTTACTGAAATGACCTCCTTTTTCTGTGTCTGTCATTTATTAAACTGCGGCTGAGTCGTTCCTTCATGTTCCCGCCTGCCTGCTGATGTGTAAACCGCTCGCGTTTCTCTTTTCTACCTCAGCATCGTTAACAAGCTGCGGTTTCTTCCTCATGACAGCGGAAAGGTTTTGTTTTCAGTATTAAACGCTGAGTCTTTCCAGCATCTGCTGGTATTTTTACAGGAAAAGGTTTGGCTCACCTCCATCTCCTGATATTAGAGGTGATGACCCATACGGTCTCTTAAAAGGTGGAAAATCTGTTGACCTGAGAATATCATGTGATTAAAGGGCAAACTGTATTTTGATCCATATAACTTGCAGATATTCACACGCGCTTTGCAGATGAAATGTGTGTGTTTGTTAGTTGATATGAGTGAGACCAGAGCTGGAAGAAGTACTCCGACTACTTCAGTAAAGGCAGTAATACTACAGTGCAGAAATACAGTTACAAGTAAAACTTCAAAATCTACAGTACAAACGTATTAACATCAAAACGTACTTAAAGTACCATTTGAATGACTTTATATGCTGCTGTGTAGCTTAACCTCTAATAATATGTCCCATTTTATTTGTTGATTACATTTTGTGTCCTTAATCAGAAAATGGGAAAGTTCTTGAAACAAGTTGTTTTCTGCATTTTCTGTAATTTAATGACATTATTCAGTGAACAGCAGAGCAGGAGCACAATGTAGGAAAACTACAGTATTTGCCTCTGAGATGTATTAAAGTAGCAAGAAGCACAAAGAGCAAAATACTGAAGCAAACGCACAACTGAACGAACACATTTAGTTCCTCTGAAACGCAGGTGTTTCCTGTGTCCCAGGTGTCCCAGAGTTATATCTGTGTCACTGCACCTGCACACGCGTGTGTGTGTGTGCGAGTGTGTGTGTGTGTGTGCGTGTGCGAGTGTGTGTGTGTGTGTGCGTGTGCGAGCGTGTGTGTGTGTGTGTAGGTGTGTGTGTGTGCGAGCGTGTGTGTGTGTGTGTGTATGTGTGTGTGTGTGTGCGAGCGTGTGTGTGTGCGTGTGTGTGTGTGTGTGCGTGTGTGCGTGTGTGTGCGTGTGTGTGTGGTGTAATAGTAACCTGAAGCCGTCTGCAGATCTTTAACCTGATCACATCACGCAGGCAGCAGCTGTGAACTCCGAGCGAGTCTCTGATTGGCTGTCAGGTCTGCTGACATCTGACTGTCTCACCTCTGTCCCCAATCGGAGCTCAGGGTTTATTGAACTACAGGTAACCATAGCAACAGGACTGATGCTCCAGGGTCTGTTAGCAGTTAACTCACTCAAGGACGACTGGAACCTGCTCAAGGACCTTTCCAACCTCCTTAAGGACCACTGAAACATCCTCAAAGACCCCTGGTAGTGCTTCTCAAGGACCTTTCGATCCTCCTCAGTGACCACTGCAGCCTCCTCATGGACCACTGGAATCTGCTCAAGGACATCCGGAACCTTGTTAAAGACCCCTGGAACCTCATTGTGGACCCGTCGTAGCTCCTTCAGGACCCCACAACCTTACGAAGGACTTCTGGAATCTTCTCAAGGATCTCTACAACCTCCTCCAGGACCAATATAAACTCCCCCAGAAGCCCTACAACCCCATTAAGGACTCCTGGAACCTCCTCCAGGACCACTAGGACTTCCTCCAGGACTCCCATCACAGTGTTTGCCACCCACACCTCGTTCATTATCCTTTCACATCATTTATCATTTGATGGATCACTTTGTTTCTCGCCTGCTTCTCGCCTTCGTTTGTCATTTGATGAAAAAAAAGCAAATAAAGGTTTTGACAGGTTTTTTTTTATCAGCGTGAAAAACGAAGTTGTTTTTGAAAAGCTATCAGTGTCTGGTAGGTCTGAATATAAATCCTCGACAGGAACGTAAATAAACGTTTTTGGTGTGTTTCTGCAGGTGAAAGACGAGCGCAAAGCGCAGGAAGTGTTTGACCTGGCTGATTACGAGCGTTCAGAGGAGCTGAGGAAAGCAAAGAGTCGCAGCAAGAAAAACCACAGCCGCTTCACCGTGCTGCGCTGCAGGCAGCCGGGAAACACTGTGAGTCGCACGCACACGCCAACCTAACCGTGTCCCAGCTGGCCTGCTCCTGCAGGCGGCATGGCGGCATGGCGGCGCCGGAGGCGGAGATGGTGGGGACGTTCGCAGAGTCGGTGGCTGCAGTTAGAACAGACGAACACATACAGAGACAAAGCTGACACGTTTAAGCTCTTCAGGATGTAAAACGCCATCTTTTCCAAGACACTTGTTCTGTTATGTGATCGATTTTAAACTCGTAGTTAGATTATCTTGTTGCACTGCAGCAGAATAGAAAGGGTGATTTATGCGCTGGAGGGTCAGCGGGGTTACTACAGTTCATCCTGAGGGGAACATGGACCATGAAGCACGTTTCATCCAGCTGCTGCTGATGTTTCACTGAATAAGTGTCTTTATTCGTCTCTCGTGGCCGTCCTCTGGGCCCAGAGATTACTCGGCCCAGCCTGACCCACACTGCCACGTCGTTGGTGGCTTTCCTCCTACATCCGTCTCCGGATTGGCGGATCAGATTTTATCTCACCCACCCGCCCAGCCTCGGCTGCGGTGATTGGCCGAGCTGTGTTCTTTTTTTCTCCTCTGAAAAGGTTTAATCCGCAGAATCCAATTAGTCTGTCAGTGGACGAGTTACAGCAGAATAATCCCCGTTAGGCTTCCTCTCTCACCCACTCGCTCTCTGCCTGGTTCAGGTCTGCTGCAGTTTATTACAGCCATGCAGGGCTTATATATATATATATATATTATATACTCTATCATAAAGTATATCATAGATTAAGTCAACTGATTTCTGTTTTTCAAAATAAAAAGCCAGTGAATCTGACATATCTCACGTCTGTGCAGCAACTCCTCGTCCTCTGAACTCTCAGAGGTTAAAGTAACTGAATCTTCTTGCCTCAAAATCAGTTGGTATATTAAAATGTAATTTTCTTTGTTTTATCTTTGAAAAAAAACCTTAAAATGTATTAAACTTTAACTTCACGGATATTTAATGGTAAATAACTGCATACGCTTTAGTATTAAGAAATGTCTTTAGAATACTAACAAAGTAATCTGCCATGAAAGTCAAGAAGATTAGTTACACAAGAGATTAACTTCAGGCTACAAACAATATTAGTTACGGCAAATATCATTGGATTTACAAGAAGAATGCAGAGGAACATACTAGTGAACATTAGCAACACTAAACAACATTAGCTCTGCTAAAGAACACACAGCGAATAACATTAGCAGAGCATTAGTTACACTAAATATTAAGTGCATTAAAGTACATAGATACATGAATATAAATGGGCTTTAGTGTTGCCAAAGAACAGTGGTTACAGCGAAACACTACACGGTAAATTAGAGAACATAGAACATTAGCAAGAGTAAGGAACATCTTCACTTGGGAAAACGTCAAACTGTACTACACCCAAGAATTCCTTAATTCCACTTTAGCAACACTAAAATACATAAACTACATAATAAAATTAAAAATTGAATGAAAATTGAATAAAGTTAAGTAAATGTATTCTTGGGTTGCCCCTTGAGATGAGCCATCTCATTTTCAAGTTAGTGATAAGGACCAGTGGCTGCACCAAAACAAATGTATTAGCTGCACTGAAATAAAGAATTCAGTGAATAAAAATGAAACTAAAGAACATTATCTTCACCTAGGAAAACTGCACAACGTAGCACACTAGCTACACTGAACATTAGCCACACCAGCTACATCATAGAACTTCAACTGTACAAGCTACAGTAAACAGCAGCTGCAGTAGCCACACTAGTACTTTGCAGTACTTTAAGTACACTAGCTTGGCATTACACACTTGCTACAGTTGATACATTAATACTTTTAATTACTCTAGCTACATTAAACTCTGGCTACACTAGATACACCAAATACTTGTTTTACACTAACTGCACTAAACATTAGCATCACTAGTCACACCAAATAACTTTGTACACTAACTACACTAAAACATTGGCTAGCGTCATCAAAAAGCTTTACTTACATAAGCTACAATGATAACTTTTATGACTTTAAGTCGGGGTTTTATACCAGCACCTTGAAACTCACATAACATTAATACAGATTTTAGTTTTCGCAGCACTTTACAGATGGTTTAGTTGTTTTTGTCTGGCTGGGTAAAACATACTGTATTCTGTATCGTAGACCAAACATAGTTAAGATTTTGTCTTTTTGCAGGTTCCCAACCTTGTGTTTCTGGCGGTGAGTCCCGAGGAAAAGGAATCATGGGTCAACGCCCTCAATGTGGCAATCATCAAAGCCAAGAACCGCATTTTAGACGAGGTACGGGTGGCCTGTTGGTTGACATTTATTTCTAGTAAACCTTGATGAAACTAATTAATGGTTAAATACTTTATGAAAGGGTTACTTACCAATCTACATTTGATTTAGCTATGTCACAGTTATCCTTATGTTAATGAAACAGTATAGAGTTTCCCCTTCCAGTGATGGATTCTTTTTAAAGCGAGGATGGGTTATAAAACCCTCCCGGGGATTTCGGAAGACATTCGAGTCCATTTCTATGTTTCTGTCCAGGTGACCATCGAGGAGGACAGTGCGCTTGTTCATCCCACCAGAGACCGGGCAAAGATCCCTCATGGCCGCCGCCTTCCAACCAGAGGACACCTCATGGCAGTGGTATTGGGTTCTCTTGTTATCTTTCACCCGTTTTAACTCATTCCATCTTTCTGTTTTTCTTAATCAAAACCTTTTTGATACATGACATTATTAACATCATCTTTAATAAAATCATCTTCTCTATGATCACTCACCCCAGGCGTCCACCTCCTCCCATGGCATGCTGACCCTCGACCTGGTTGCTGAGGAGGATGGTTTCTCTCCAGACTACGATGGTGACTCCCAGGAATCCTGGGAGAACAGCTTCCAAGTCGACCTGCAGAGGGGGGGTTCGTGTGGACAAGTGGCAGTTGTCGGATGCGCGGGGTTCGGAGTTCGTCAGCGAGCTGACACCGACGTGTCAAAATTGCGGATGACCTCCAAGGAGCCCAAGCTGAAGACCGGCAGTCTACCCAGGGGGAGTGAGCGGTCCTGGGGCAAACAGTCCCACCTGGAGGCCACCAAGGCCCACAAGACCCAGCAGGTGCAGTAGGGGAAACTCCTACAATCAGATTTTCATGGATCAAATCTTCTGCTACACTAATCATTGCTCATTTTGTTAATATACATGATCATTTCATGAACACATCTGTTAGTTAATGTAGGGATGAGGCTGACCTACATAGCTAAAAGCATTTCTGCACAAGCCAAAATCTGAGACCTGAACCTGAAAACCCAACCCGACTGATGCCAAATGGTATTGCCAAATTTAAAACCCAAACCTTTTTGCTTCATTTCATCCCTTACTGACCATTAGTTCCCAAACCCAACCTGAACCCGAATCTGTATACACCCATCGAAACCCAATGCTACCGATATTGCTCAATTTCTTTGACTTTTTCACACAAATAACATTGTTTATTTTATTGCCCATTTTTGTTTTGGTGCAGAGACACGTGAGTTTTCCTGTGGGATGTTGGCACTAGAACTCTAATCTTGTCTATAGTACTCAATAAGACCAAATAGACATTCGTACATTGGTAGAAGTCAGTTGTTATTATGAACATATTTCCTTAGTCTAAACCAGGACGCCTCCCACTAACCACTGAACCACAGATACAAACAGCAGAATTAAACCGAGTGTTACCTCTTAGGTCCTTCAGGCTCAGTCTCGAACGCCACAACCAGGGAAGAGGTTCAGCATGCAGGGCCGGAGTCGCTGTGCCTCTATGGATGAAGTCCTCTCCTCCAGGTAAAACAAACACCTTTTAGAGCAGTGACTGTTTTGAAAGTTCTCACTACTGCTGCATTCAGGGATTCACTTTAACAAAGAAATATAAAAGGCATAAAGGATTATCTATCTTTCCATTTGTCATGCCTTATCCGAGTCATGGTGGCAGCAGGCCAAGCAAGGTGGCCCAGACGTCCATTTCCCTAGTTGCTTCTTCTGGGTGATCCCAAAACATTCCCTGACCAGATGGGATATATAATCCATCCAGTGTGTTCTGGATCTGACTGGGGTCTCCTCCAAGTTGGACGTGCCTGGAAAACCTCTCAAGGGAGGTGTCCAGTTGGCATCCTGATCAGATAGTTGCATAACCCTAGCTGGCTCTTTTTGATGTGATTGAGTAGTGATTTTACTCTGACCTCCTTTTTGACGTCCAAACTCCTTACCTCTGTCTCCCAGACACCCTGCAAAGAAAATTAATTTCCGCCACTTGTATCCCCTCTCTCATGCGTTCGGTATCTACCTTACAGCTGGAACGTAGATTGATAAATTACCACGACAGTCTGGTACAATGCCAGCATTACTGCTGACTCTGCACCAGTCCATTTGTAAAGAGGTTCAAATATCTAAGGGTCTTGTTCCCGAGTGAGGGTCAGATGGATTATCTATGAGCAGCAAATTTCAAGTCTTTGCAAGTTGATTTTCATAGAAATAAACTGAAAACAATGGCTGCCTGGAAAGTCGATCTAGAAACTGATGCATGATTTGGAAAATGATTAGCAGGAAGGGAAAGTATTTTTGATTTTTGGGGTGTGGGTCCAAAGGTTTACTTTTGGTTTTTAAGTGTTTGTAAAGATAAAGTATTTTCCGTTATAGCTAACCTTTTCATGCTTCCTTCTTCAGACCGGCGATGATTCGCTCTGAGTTGCGCTCAGCTCTGCGTCGTTATCCGACTGAAGAGGAGGCAGGGGGCGCGGCTTCAGTACAGCCGGTTGGTCAGCTGCAGAGCCTCATTGCCCAGAGGATGCAGAGAGCTCAGGAGCTGCTGGAGGAGATGAGACTGCAGGTTAGACGGAATTATTCATTGAGTTTCGCTGATTGGTTTTTTAATTGACTGACTGTATGAAGGGACCGTTGAGTCACCAGAAGCAAATAATATAATGCATAAATGGATAAATGGGATATAATTAACTAATGTTGTGTATTGTGAATGACAGGAGCTGCAGAAGGCCAAAGCAGACCGAGAACGAGGAGGCAGCTCACCCTACCTGAAAGGCATCGACTCCCCTCGCCTCCACCACCTCAGGGCATCAGACTCTCCTCACTCCAGGTTGGTTTTATTATCTTCACCAATATCTAATACCATTATGACCTACCAAAGTCTTGATGTGCACTGATCTCTTAATCTCCCAAAATTGAGTCAGGGGAAGAACATATGATTCTCTTGGGGGGTCTGTCTGTCTGTTTGTTTATTCGGGTTTTACTGACACTTTCAGGAATTATGGATTGCTTAAAGTTCGTATTTGGAGGCACCAGGGGAAAGATTGGAGGGGGTGGTTGGGGGTCGGGTCACTGTAATCACTATGATCAATCCTCTGGGTACTAGAATATCCGTGGAAGTCTAATTTGAGCTAAAGGTGCTGCAAGACTCCTTGTGGAGCAGAGGTCAGAAACAGTCTTGTATGCATAGTTGCATCTTAACCAGCTTCACCAGAACCCTGTTGGCCACCAGGTTTCTGGATGGATCCAACCAGGCCTTTATGGTAACTGTAATGTCTCGATATTCCTTTAGATATTCCTTTGTTTGACATACCATACTTGTTTTCCCCTCCAACAACAAGGGTCGAAGGGTTTGATTTTGGCAGTTCAAACCCTGCATACTTTCACACCTGCGCACACTTGGCAAAGCACGGCCTAAAGTGTGCATGGTTTTTGGAATGGAACCAGCTAATATTTTAGATTTGTCCTGTGAAGCCAAATAGTACCAGAGTTTTGTTCTCAGCAGGTCATCTGGATCTCCGAGGAGCAGGAGCAGCGACTCTCCTCGCCTTCGGGGAAAAGACTCTCCTCGTCTGAGAGGGAGAGAGTCTCCTCGATCCAAAGCCAAGAGGAATCGCTCCAAAGGGGCGGATTCGCCTCGCTCCAGAGGGTCCCATTCACCTGCCGCTAAAGCAAACGACTCTCCTCGACTGAAAGATTCATCTAGTCCTACCGCCACCGGCTCCCCTGGGACAAAGAGCACTGACATGGTCCGTTCACCAAAACTCAAGGGATCGCCCAGCTCCTTTTGTCCTAACAAGGAGGACGACTCTCCTGTACAGACGTCACCTGAATCACCTCCATGTGTCAGCGGATCCGACTCCTCTCATGTTAAAGGATCTGATTCACCACGAAGCAGTGTAACCGACTCCCCTCGTCTGGGGAGCAGCAAGGAGTCGCCCTGTCCGAGTCAGAAGAACTCCCCGAGCCTTTCTGGATCCTTTGAGTCCTCGCAGCCAAAAACCCCTGACAAACACCGCCTGTCCCCACCTCCGCCCTCCTCTCCTCCCTCCCTGCTGCCTGAGGAGGACCTTGAGGTGGAAAAGAGGCGTGCAGAGGCCGAGCGCCTCCTGGAGGAGGCCGTGTCATCGTGGAAGGAGGCGCAGGAGGTCCTGCAGGAGGTGAAGGAGCTGCAGAGCCAGACGCTGCGGCGGCAGCGCAGGAGGACCTACGAGAAGATGACACCGACAGTGGCAGCAGCTGGGTTGCCCACGACGACCGCCGCAGCAGATGAGGACGAAACACCAAACTCTCCGATGTCACCCGAGGAGGACGACGAGTCTGAGACACCTTGACGAGGATTTCTTTCCTACAAATATTTATTGATTAATTGAATTTTCTCAATGAAAGTAGCAGCGTTTTTCAGCGTGCTAACGCACAAAAAAGCAGACAGGATTTGCATAATTTGGAGTTTTTAAATTCTGTTCCTTAAATGTTTTTCATCTTTTAATCCAGGGATGGTAGAATGCATGTGAACACGTAAGCAAATGTGGATTATTTTGAAACCAGCGATACAGTTCTTCCCAGGAGGTTTAATGACTCTAATCCTCCACAGTGCACTAGACTGTCGACAGTCAAACGCCCTCTCACTTCTGCTGCCCATTTTATTTCACAAAGTCTCTTTGTGTGACAGATGTGTCACACTTAATTTGAGTAAATACTATTTTAATTAAGAGGCACCCCCCTTCGCCTATTATAATGGTGCTTCACGTCTTTTTTCTTCTGTCTTTTTTTGCTGAAAGTGAAGTAAAAAGCCTCTCCGATGATGTCAAAGACAAGTTCTTCCCCCGTGAGTTCTTTGGACGAGATATTTGGGGTTTTGGGAGATGAAAAAAGACAGTTTGTCATTTAAGGACAAATTTTTTTCCAAGCAAAGATGTCAAATTTTATACAATGGCAAACTTTTACAATGTGACTAAAATATGAAGGAACCGAAGAGCACTATGTTTCCTACGGGCATGGCGGGTGGGTGGGGGCGGACTTCCAATACTGACACAGATTATTTAGAATTTTAATATCTGTTACCTGATTTATTTGCTTATATAATGTCTTCCTGTGTGACATTTCTGTTAAAACAATCTTATATACTGTCCCTCCCAAAAGGTCCTTCCGGCTCACTGTTGATATTTTAAACCCGAACAGACGTTTCAAAAATTAACAGTGAGTTTTGTCAACAAAAATCAGGGAGTTTAATGTTCCACAACCTTGAAGAAAGAATAAGCAATAATGTCAACAAGAAACAAAGAGAAAATGTTTTCTCAAAGACTTTACTTGTTCATCAGTTACGGGCTTTAACAGAACAAAAAGCACGTTTAAGATTAACCTGCTTGGGGCCAAAAATCAGCAGTTGGGCCCCTGTAACTCCTCTTCCTCCCACTCTCTGTGCAATATGTACAGTTTTTCTTTTCCACTGCTTGGCCCCGGATTTGCTGTGCGATGAAACACATTATTTAAGAATAGGTCACGTGTAGCCAAAACCGAAACCGTGAAGATCTAAAAAACTAGATTTTGAAACACGGACTGTTTACATGACAGGATCTCAAGATCAGGTAATGAAGCGGAACCCACCTTAAAGCCCTTTAATGTCGGCTGATAGTTGGGTTTTAGTGCTGTATTTTACAATTAGCGCCCGACTGGATAAACTGGATATTTGAGGGCGATATTGATTCTGAGAGTATAAAAAAAATCAAATAGCAATACACTGGCCCATAGTGATTCATTTCATAAAAGTATTAGGCCATATGAATAAACATTGCAATGAAGCTCTCTTAAAATAGTTTTTAAAGAATTACGACCAACGTAATGCATACGTTTGAATGACTCTTGTCTCACGGACATGTGCACGTCGCTGTGGCGAGATTTACATGCTGCAGACACACGTGATGAAATGTACGTGGCGTGAACAAGCGAGCAAACTCACGTGTCGCGGATGTAAAGAAATTGGAAAACAAACATGTTGTGGACATGAGTGACAAAACGTATTTGTCGCAGCCACGAGCAGAAGGTGACATTTACATGTCACGGACAAACAATTGGGTTTCAGAGAACTGCGGCCGCAGCCATCAGGACTGTTTCAGACATTTTAAAGTGTAAAAATTATCTGGTGGACAAACTGTGATGGAGACTAAATGACCTCAAACACATTCAAGAATTTCGGTACTGACGTCTTCCTTTTTTCTCTTATTTATGCCAACATCACTTTAGCTGCAATAAGCTAATGTCTCCCGGTTTATCTGTAGTTCCTGTAGACGGGAAGTCATTCCAGAAATACACATTACGCAGTTAAATACTGTAAGAATTATTTACAGCACACAAACAGTGCTTAACCACTTGTTCTATGATTGTGTACTATTAGTTTATTGGCATAAAATAAATGACGATTTATCGAACTAAAAATCGAAACATTTACTGGTTCAAATACATTATTTTAGATTCACAAATAACTAATATTTAAAACAACTTTCTGGAAATACAGGCGACACGGGGAGGAGCTGCCCGTGTTTCATACTGGTCAGGTATCAGCTGATAAACATCAGTAAACCTAAAAGTAACCTTTCGTGTTGGTTGTTCCTACTGTAACTTTAAATATTCACATTAACCGATCTCTCTTTCGGCTTGTTGCTGCTGTGATGTCACACTGTTTTAATGTTTTCTCTCCTCCAGTTTTAGTGTTTCTGCACATCGTTCCTCATGAACATTCAGACGAGCCCGGCTCGTAGAAGAAGGCACTGCCACTGTAACGGGTCACATATTATGGATTCATTGTACTGTAGGTGATGTCGGTGAAAAGATGTTGAACACATGTATTTCATTTTATTTATTTTAAAGTTTATGCACATTTAGAACAACAGAATCCGCTGCGTTAAAGGTCCAGTGTGTCACATTTAGGAGGAGCAGAAATGGAATATAATATTTAGAAGTGTGTTTTCATTAGAATGAGCCTTACATCTACAGAGGGAGCGGGTCCCCCTCCACGAAGGCCGCCATGTTTCTACAGACACCGGCTGTAGAGAGGGCCGTTAGCGTTTTTCGTGAGTTTCGTGGCCGCCGTCGTTTCTCCTACACGCTTGGAGGGGAGGGGGGGGGCGAGCGGCGTTCAGATGGCTGCAGACTGCAGTTTCAGCGCTGGATGCTGCTTATGGGGCGTTCACAACAGACGCAAATGAAGCGAATAAATCGCGCTGTTTGCGTTTCATTAACATTTTGAGTTTATTCGCTTTGTTCGCGCATGACATCACTACACAACAGACGCGAATTCTTATTATTTTATCCTCCACTGTTGTTCGGAGTTCTGCCTCCGCTCGTAATCACGTCGCTATGCGAGCAGGCTCCTGATTGGTTAAAGTGGTGCGAATATCCGCCAAAGTTAAGCTTTTTCAACTTTTTCAAATCCTGCACACTGGACCTTTAATATTTAAAACACTTTGTTCACATTGTCCAAAATATGAAAACAAGTTATTTTAAATGTTGCATTTTCTATCAGTTTTATTTAACTATAGATTTATATGTGGATGTTTTTGAATAATGTCATTTGAATTACTGTATACAGCAATGCATTTTGGGTAAATGAAGCCAAAAACCACTGTTTCTTTTCTGTTTTGAGCATCCAGACCTCGCTTTTCACAAAAATAAAATCAGCTAAAGGAAACTGCCAGTGAAGTGAGAGTATTTCACCTGCGCAGGTGTTTGGATTCCAGCGCAGCGTGCTGCATGAGGCTGCGCTGGTTGAAGATGCTTAAACTGACCTGAGAACAGGCGGACTCATCTCACCTCATTGGCTGAATTTCTTCTTGTTTGAATAAAAAAAAGCCTTGAAAGCGAAACATGAGCCCAAATGACTTATTACGGGTTGTGCACTTCACATTACTGCAGTTAATTGACCTTAAACATCCTCGGTCCTCTGTAGGAGCTGAAGGTTGTAGAAACCGGGAGTTTTAAGGTTGTCATTGAAGCTGCCAATAATAGCATTCAGTCTGGTGTTTCGGTTGACGTATTTATATGCAGGGACCGGGGCTTTTATCGACTTTCTATCCCCAAAACAAAGGGAGAGCGTCCAACACAAGGGCAGAAATACCGCTTCCTGGTTCTAGTCACACGACGCATGCATCCAGCTGCGCTATTGGCCGAAAGCCCAGAGCGAGACTCATCAGTTAGACGAGTCGGGTCGGCGAGCTGTGAGCAGAGCAGAGCAGATGTGGGGCATCGGCCCGTTACACAGCTCTAGCTCCTGTGATGCACGAGTGCGATTATCTATGCACGTGTGAGCATTTCCTAACGACTCGTCTGCTGCCGTCATGCACGCCGCGAGGGCGCGGCGACGCATCAAACACTGAACACCGCCTTCAAGGAGCAGCGGGACTGCTTCCTGTGAACCCTCTCGTTCAGCCGGATATCCGTTGCATCTCTGTGTGTCCAGTACGTAGACAGGTCCAGGACATGTAGCCTAGCTTAGCACAAAGACTGTAAGCAGAGGGAAACTGTTAGCCTAGCTCCATCAAAAGAGTAAAAAAGAAGATCCAGCTTCCAACGGCTCCAGGTCGGTCTGATTTACATGTTGTCAGCTAACCATCCTGTAGCCAGCAGTCGGTGTCAGCAGCTGCTCGTTAGGTCGAGCCTCGTCTCGCTCGGATGTCACCGTTACTGTGGTCGGTTTCATCATCACGGACTTAAACCGGCGAGTTCCTACGCAGGGATTAGTCAGTCTGAACGGCGGCTAAAAACCCAAGGAAACACAGGTGGTTTCCTCCAGAATAACCAGACTTCCCCTTAAAAAGGTTCTCGTCGTTTCACCTTATATTTACATTTTACTACATTCATTAGTGGTTAATAAAGTTACGTACAAACACGACGCGTGGGGAGGAAAACCCGGGGGGGTCAGCAGGGGCACGCAGGGTTAATCTGACACCAAACAACCAAACGATTACATTTTCCTGCCGAGGTTTAGATGTGTGTGTGACCTTGTATAGCCATCTCTGTGAGGACCAATGTGCGCTGGTCCGAGTGAGGACGCTGTTCGAGGGTTCAGACTTGGTTTTAGAGTCGGGGTCAGGGGGTCAGGGGGTCAGGGGCTGGGGAAGGCCTTATGGCAATGAGAGTCCTCACAAGTATAGAAGTACCAGGTTGAGTGTGCGTGTTATTTACTGTGCGGCTGATTCGTGTTCAATAAATAATTTACACTGATTCTCTCTCTCTGAGTGTGTCATCATGCTCGCTCGCCCGCTGTCTGATGCGTCTGTTTAGGAGTGTGTGTGTGCGTGTTAATGTGTGTGTGTGCGTGTTAGTGTGTGTGTGTTAGTGTGTGTGTGTGCGTGCGTGTTAGTGTGTGTGTGTGCGTGTTAATGTGTGTGTGCGTGCGTGTTAGTGTGTGTGTGTGTGTGTGCGTGTTAGTGTGTGTGTGTGTGTGCGTGTTAGTGTGTGTGTGTGTGTGTGCGTGTTAGTGTGTGTGTGTGCGTGCGTGTTAGTGTGTGTGTGTGCGTGTTAGTGTGTGTGTGCG
>CM022477.1:911636-946845 GCA_011952105.1 Coreoperca whiteheadi
TCCTCGTCCTCTCCTTCATCCTCTCCTTCATCCTCCGCCCTCTCCTCATCCTCTCCTCATCCTCCGCTCTCTCCTCATCCTCTCCTTCATCCTCCGCCCTCTCCTCATCCTCTCCTTCATCCTCCGCCCTCTCCTCGCCCTCTCCTTCATCCTTCGCCCTCTCCTTCATCCTTCGCCCTCTCCTTCATCCTCTCATTCATCCTCATCCTCTCCTTCATCCTCCGCCCTCTCCTTCATCCTCTCCTTCATCCTCCGCCCTCTCCTCATCCTCTCCTCATCCTCCGCTCTCTCCTCATCCTCTCCTTCATCCTCCGCCCTCTCCTTCATCCTCCACCCTCTCCTTCATCCTCTCCTCACCCTCTCCTTCATCCTCATCCTCTCCTTCATCCTCCGCCCTCTCCTCATCCTCTCCTCATCCTCTCCTCATCCTCCGCTCTCTCCTCATCCTCTCCTTCATCCTCCGCCCTCTCCTCATCCTCTCCTTCATCCTCCGCCCTCTCCTTCATCCTCCGCCCTCTCCTCATCCTCTCCTCATCCTCCGCTCTCTCCTTCATCCTCCGCCCTCTCCTCATCCTCTCCTTCATCCTCCGCCCTCTCCTCGCCCTCTCCTTCATCCTTCGCCCTCTCCTTCATCCTTCGCCCTCTCCTTCATCCTTCGCCCTCTCCTTCATCCTTCGCCCTCTCCTTCATCCTTCGCCCTCTCCTTCATCCTTCGCCCTCTCCTTCATCCTTTCCCCCAGAATTTTCCATCTCTTGTTTTTTTCCTTTTGTCATCTGTTCTGATTTACATTCTTCCCTTTATTTCTGTTTCCTTCTTCAAGATAGAACTTATTTTTAAAAACCAAAACCGTTAGCTCCCGAGTCCTGCTGGCTAACGGTCAGCGTGCTGGCTAACGGTCAGAGGGAGGGCTGCTGTTCACCTCTCCGTCGCCTCCCTGAAAGTTAATATAGGATGAAACTAAAGCTGAGTAAAGTGAAGAGGAGCAGAATCACTCGCAGCAACAGAACTAAAAATACTTTATCATCAACACACACAGAGGGGGACGATAGTGACATCATCAACAACAACACACAAACTGCAGAGCTGAGGTCAGAGTGATGTCATCAACCCATCCTGCTGTTTCTATCCAATAACAGCACAGTGTGTGTGTGTGTGTGTGTGTCTTATAAAAATAACATGACAGCCGAAAGCTTTTAGCTCCGAGAGTGTAAATATTTCAGAGGAGCTAACGCACGACAGCAGCGATGAGAGGACAGCATGCTAACACTAATGCTAACACACACACACACACAGTATTAGAAATCAGTTCTTAACAACTTCCTCTTTTTAATTGATCAGTTTTATTTATTTAATTAAAACTGTGGCAGCTAGTGACGTCACAAATGAGTTTAAATCAGGTCATTATCGTCATCATATCATCAGAGTAAAAGAAAAGACTCAATGGAAGGAATTAAATAAATATACTCAACACCTGAATGAGTCATAACATCCATCCATCTCCTCCCTCTTACCCGGGGCCGGGTCGCGGGGGCAGCAGTCTGAGCAGAGACGCCCAGACTTCCCTCTCCCCAGACTCTTCCTCCAGCTCTTCCGGGGGAATACCGAGGCGTTCCCAGGCCAGCCGAGAGACACAGTCCCTCCAGCGTGTCCTGGGTCTCCCCCGGGGCCTCCTCCCGGTCGGACGTGCCCGGAACACCTCCCCAGGGAGGCGTCCGGGGCAGATGCCCGAGCCCCCTCGGCTGACTCCTCTCGATGTGGAGGAGCAGCGGCTCTACTCTGAGCTCCTCCCGAGTGGCCGAGCTCCTCACCCTGTCTCTAAGGGAGCGCCCAGCCGCCCTGCGGAGGAAACTCATTTGGGCCGCCTGTATCCGGGATCCTTTCGGTCACGACCCAAAGCTCATGACCACAGGTGAGAGTAGGAACGTAGATCGACTGGTAAACAGAGAGCTTCTCCTTGCAGCTCAGCTCCTTCTTCACCACGACAGACCGGCACATCGACGGCATCACTGCAGAGGATGCACCGATCCGCCTGTCGACCTCCCGCTCCGTCCTTCCCTCACTCGGGAACGAGACCCCCAGATACTTAAACTCCTCCACTCGAGTCACAAACTTTGATGCCTTAAACTAAATCACCTGGACTCTGAGTCTCAGGAGCTCCTCATGAATCTGAACGAGCGTCTCGGCGGGTAAAGACTTTCGTGAATCTGTTGCTAGGAAACATCTGTAGCACCGCCCAATCAGGAGCAACCAGCATCACGAGCTAGCATAGCTTCCACACGTCACAGCTTCAGGCTAAAAGATAAATGTCTGTAAATGTAGGCGCTGGATTTATTCCCGTCTGCGACGTGGAGAAATCTGTGGTTCAGGGTGAGTAGCATTCCTGCAGTTTATAACGAGCGGGAAATATCCGATTATGCTAAGCTAACTGATGTCATTCACTCACGCTGTGCCTCCATTTTGCTCTTCGCTCTGAGCGGCTCAGATGTTGGCATGCTAACGTTAGCTTTGTGACGATGAAACGGAACGCAGTGACGTCAGAGCGAGCGGAGGGTCGAGCTGACGGGCAGCTGCAGGTTAAATCAGGGTCGCCCTCTCACATGAGTCACAAGCACATGCAGACCTGAGGTCAGTGTGGCGCTGAGGTGCACAGGTGAGACACCTGAGAGCAGCGGATGTTGTAGAAGTGATCATTTGATAATGTAAATAAAGTTTTGCATGTTGATATTTATCCATTTCCCACCTCGTAAAATCATTGATGATAACTATTGTGACAAATCATTGACCTGATCAGCATCTTAACAGGGATGAATATCATTAATTATTAATAATAACATACAATTAAAGGTAAATTAGGCAAATGTGTTATTTCAGAGGTGTGTATCAAACTGGTGGCCCTTCACCTTAATCTGAAGTAGCTCTCAGTTTCAAACAGGCTGGTAACCCCTGATGTAAACAAACTGTGCTGGATAATGTTTCTGTATTCTGCTGTCAGCTGTTATTTATCTCTCACACACACACACACACAGTCGCTCAGCTGGAAAGTTATTAATCAATACGTAACGATCCCCACACACCATCGGTGACACGTGTTCAGTCAGCTGTGATCAGCCGACCAACCAGAGCAGCTGGAGTGACTGACCGCAGAATAATGGGTGTTTTCTCACGGGACGTCTGACAGACAGGAAACTCTCTGGGGACAGTGTGTGTGCACACTTGTACAGCCATCTTTGTGAGGGCCAGTTTGCGTTTCAGACCTTGGCAGTGAGGACGTGTCGGTTTCCAACAGACCTTCAAAGGCTGTCTGAGGGTGAAGACTCGGTTTTAGGGTCAGGGGATCATCGACGTGGCTGTTGAACCGGGGGACAGGGAAAAGAAAAAAGGCGGCGAAAAATAGATAAATATGTATAAAACCACCATAACAACTGTAGTTAGGCAGCAACCCACTAAATACCAAGGTTAAGGTTAGGCACAATTGAAGCGATCAAGCAGAGATTAAAGAGTTAGGTTTAGGCAATGATCCACTACATGCAAACTTTGGGAGTGGTTAGGTCAGGGTTCAGCGAGGGTTTAAATATATTGATATGCACAGCTCTATACTGGAATATTGAGTAGAGTTACGCTCTAACAGCTTCCATACTGGCTCGATTGTATGCGGCCAACATCAAGGTAAGTAGTTTTCCATTTAGCTGCGATGCTTATCCGTCAAAACACCATCAGTTATATCTGAATTTTTCATATAAACCAAACCAAGATACCTCACAGGCCCGATACGAGATGAACGCAGGATCAGTCCGCCGACACGGATTCCT
Source organism: Coreoperca whiteheadi (assembly GCA_011952105.1). Classification (NCBI taxonomy): domain Eukaryota; kingdom Metazoa; phylum Chordata; class Actinopteri; order Centrarchiformes; family Sinipercidae; genus Coreoperca; species Coreoperca whiteheadi. The sequence goes on from CM022477.1 coordinate 915,447, forward strand.
ACATGAGAGAGGAAACGACAAATTCTCAGACCGTTTGAAATGCTTCATCACACGAAGAAGAATGTAGGTGCTGTACTCCGACACAAGTTCACACATGCAAAAGGTCACCGGTGCCTTTAGAAGTGCTGCTAACCCAAATTCACAGGATTCATGTTTATTTAATCATGTTTTTATTTATTTACTTCACAGGGCTGAATAAATGACCCCCCCCACACACACACACACTATGGATGTTTCCACGCAATTTGGACGTCTAGTAAATCTGACAAATCAACAAACACGGGGGAAATGATCCTGCGTCCCTCCAGGGTTTTCTGAGTGGTGTCTTTCAACGTTTATTGTTCATCCAAAAACAGAGAATGACCGACATGATTATTAAAATTTGACCTCAATGTTCAACGTGATTACTCGAAGATTAATCATATCCAATCATAATTGCTCTCGGCGCCACAAAATTGAACAACACGATTCGAACCTGCAGACAAACGATCATACAGCCTCCCTCCCTGAAGTCCCAGAGGGTCCACTGTGGTCAAATTCCTGATCCAGTTTCTCTCCCTACTTCGTCGCACTGCTCTACACCAGTTTAACCCCCCCCCCAGGCCCGAACAAGACAAACGCCGAAGACCACGTTCTTTAAAGTGACCTCATAGAACTGAGGAGTCATCGCCTTTACGCAGGTGGTACATATGTTGGAACAGTCTAATGCGCACGCTTTTTCCTGTTTTCTCACAGGCTCGGGGTCAGGGGCTGTCAATGCATTATGTCAATGAGAGTCCTCACAAGGATAGAAGTAGCGGGTTGTGTGTGTGTGTGTGTGTGCAGTCACAGCTGTTACATCCATTAAAAGGACAATTTCCCAGTTTGATCGGTTTAAATCTGAGTGAGTGGAGGAGAAGAAGAAGACAGAGGAAGAGGAGGGTCAGAGGTCAAAGGGTGCTTCCTCTGCTCGCTCGCTCGTCTCCTACAGGAAGTCAGTTTAAGGTCAAGTTAACTGACCTCAGGTTGAGTAATAAGTTCAGAGTCGCCTTGAACACGTGAAGCCACCAGCTGAGCTTCAGAAATAACATTAACCCAGTAACGGCTCTTCACGCCGTCACAGCTCCGAGTCTCCGCCCTTCATCAGCGTGAAGAGGAGTGACCTTAAAGACAAACATCGCAGAGGTTTTAACTCTGAAACAGTGCATTCTGGGAAGTCTGTCAGCATGATTGTTTCTTTCAAAACTTCACTTAATGACGTTCCAGCAGCTTATTCATTTCAAGCCGAAAGACTTCAGAGCCACAACTCAGAGCCTCTAAAACGTGAGTAGAATCAGCTTGAAATTAATAAATTAGATTTACATAATGTAGCTTTACATTTAAGTTCCTGTGCGAAGCTCCGCAGCGAGGAAATGTGATGGAGTTACACGATTATTTATTTATTCCAATTTTTTATCCTTTATCTTATTTTAGACACACATTCCACTTGTGTTTGTGACAAACGACCCTTTGAATACGTAACATAAGAGACGGTTTGTTATTTAAATGCCATCATTGAAGTCTGGGTTCAGACGAAGAGGCCCAGCAGCCAATCAGAGAGGGTTTTCATGGGCGTAGGGAAGGAGACGAGGACATACGGGAACTAAACCGACTGAGGATTCAGAAGGAAACTGACACAGGATCAGTGCTCCTTTAGTTTAACATTAAGATATGTGAGCGGCTTGTATTTGCTTTTATAAGGAAACCCTAAAACTGAAATAAAATGAACAGAGTTTGGTGCAGTCAGAGTTCAGGTCATCGACAGCAGAAAGACAACAGCGCCATCTACAGCACACACGCTTCAGCTCCAGTCTTACAGTAATCTAAGCACCATGACAACATGGAAGAAGGAAAACATATGCTACATAATATATAAAACGTGCGACATGGTTCATATTATCATTAAAGATACGTTGGCTCACGTCAATAGAAACTCCAGAAATCGTCTTAAACTTGAGTTAAATGAGGTTTAAGGGACATTTACTTATTTTTTACATTTCCACCTGGATACTCCCTCCTCCTCTCTCACGGCTTCTTTCCTTTTCCTTCCTCCTCCCGTTAGAAGCGCCTCATGTTTTATTGATTTTATCGGCAGATGGAAGCCGAGTCCTCACAGAGCGTGAGTGTGTTGCCCCAAGGCATTATGGGTCACATGTAAACGTTTGTTGTTTGGAATCCTTTTCAGGTTATTACACATTATATTAGCATGTCATACATTACAGCTGGTTTCAGAAACAGTCGTTTCGGTCATTTGGGTTGCAGATTTTTCTTGTACTGTATTTAGGAAGTACTCAGTACTTTTACTGCAGTAACGGACCTAACTGCACACTGTACAAATACTCTGTTAACGTAAAAGTCTTGAGAGTCTCTTCAGGAAAAAGTGAAAGCCCTTACAGCGTCGCAGCAGCGAAAGCCCTTACAGCGTCGCAGCAGCGAAAGCCCTTACAGCGTCGCAGCAGGTGGCGCTCAGGTTACAGCTGATGATTATTCTCATCATGGATCCACCTGCTGGTTATTTCCTCCATCAGTCCGCTGAGTGTTTGCTTTGTGAACCTGGTGGAAACCGTGAGAGACGCCGTCACGGCGACCACACAACTATACATTGACCGAAGGTGTCACACAGTGAAGTATAAAGTGCAGTATTTCCCTCTGAGATGCAGCGGAGTGGAAGCAGAAAGTAAAAGACTCAAGTAAAGTACAAGTACCTCAGATTTGTACTTCTACATCAGGTCCAACAGGTGAATATAAAACTCTGATGTAACAGATGTTCTTCTTAAAAGCAGCAGAAACGTACCTGCTGAGGTGAACTCAGGCACTGGGACCCTGCTCCTCGCCTTACAGGCTCACACGGCGACGTGCCTGAACCCGGTCCCGGTCCCGCAGGAGCTTCGCCCGAGAGCTCCTCCTGGTCTGCAGGTCCTCCATCCAGACTTTGCTACAGTCTTGTTTATGGGGGTCGATTCTCAGTCGAGTTTGGAAAACAACTTCACAGGATGAATTCAGGTGTTTGTGTGTCGAGGCGAAGCTACACGCCGGCTGAGCGTCACCCAGGCGTGCGTGGCGGCTGGCGCCTAAACGTGCCGCGTGTTCGACGCGCAGAGAGACGACGACATACTGAGCACTCAGACTTCTTGTCCTTTTATATGTTTTTTTTTTTTTTTTAATTCAAAACCCCTCAATATGTTTTTGTTACAGCACACAGAGTCAAACACAGTTTTTCCCCACATGGGAAAGGAGGGACGGAGGGAACGTGACAGCTGGGGTCAAAGGTCAAAGACATGGGTCAACTATCACCTCGCCGCAGAGAAACAAAACATCTGTAAAATTATTGAATTCATTAAAAAATAAAAACAAACCTGAAACTGAGCTGAGAGTCTATTTACAATATTGCCTTAAAAACCAGAGTTAAAAGTGACCTCAGCAGGTCCGCAGGACGTGACCTCTGACCTTTACACTCTTAAAAACAACTCGGCACCTTCGACAGCGAGACGCCTCCATTCAAGACGTGACGTCTGAGGGCGGGGCGGGGCGGGGCGGGGCCGGGCTGCTCACCTGTAGGCCTGTTCAGCTTCGAACACCACACTGCAGCGCTCAGACCGACCAGGAGGGGCCGCTAATGCAGCAACAAGGACGCGGCGCCTCACTGGCCGCCCACAGCAGCGGCGCGTTCTTCGACGTCTGACGGGAATCGAAGCCGCGGGCGTCTGCAGTCGACGCCGAGAAGCTTTAAGGGTGAACAACCAACCTGCTGACGCTCGGTTCTTATTTTAGTTCAGCGTCGTCAGGACTTCGTCACGTCAGAGTCAACGAAGCCCACGGGTCGCAGGTTTAAACAGTTCCAACATACGGACGCCGTGTCAGCTCAAGTCCGCCGTTACAGGTTTAACCTTCGACACTGAGGCGGACGCGAGTCGTTCTTAAGAGTGTAAAAGAGAGAGAAGCTCAAAGTTTACAGCAGAGTTCTGCTGCTTCACCGGGAACAAACCCGAGTCCCCAGGACACGAAAGACGTGGAGAAACGTGTCTAAATGTTCGGGACACTTTATCTTCTGTACTTCTTCATCGTCGCGTCTCTGATTACCTGCAGTCTCGTTAAATCCCGTCTTTCCTGTCAGGTGCTGGAGAAGTTGCTGCTCTTGCGGCTGAAGAATCCTACGCAGAGCAGCGACACCTGAATCCGACACGACAGGCGTGTCCGGTTTCAGGCTCCGCCTCCACCCTTTCTGCCTCAGTATCCCACAATCCACTGCGGCGTTCAGGTGATGTTTGCCAGCCGTCTGATCGTGTCTCCTTCAGGATCTCCGACCAGAACCAGCTCATTTTTCTTCTTTTAGCTTGAAGTTACACTAAGATTTTGGATCAGAACCTGCCGAGTTTTAAACTGCAGAGAGGTTTTCCTTTATCGGCCCGGTTTCCTGAACGCGCCGCAGGTTTGGGTCTGTGTGAGGCTGGAGGAGGAGCAGGTTCAGTTGGAGGTTGGGGTCCTCCTGCCTGCAGGAGGCGGAGCCTGAAACGTGACAACATCACGGGGGGGGGTTGGGGGGGGGGCAGTTTCACATCAAACAGCTGCTGTTCAGGGACAAAACAAACACATCAGAACTAATATCCCCCCCCCACTCGGCCCCTAATAAAACCCCTACAATAAATGAAACACGCACGGAACATTACGGCGTCGGCGTCTCTACAGCGGGTTTCTAACGTGTGACGGGGCAGAGACGGCCGAGTCACCGTGACCGCCATCATCCAGTTCAGAGAGTTCGGCAGACTAAAGGGTTCAAACACGACGGGGAAGAACAGAAACAGGCGACGTCCCTGATTGGGTGTCCGACACGCCGAGCGCTCCTCTCCTGTTAGGGTCCAGAATCAGATATGGCTGCAGGAAGGACCCGGGTTCTGGTCCTCCGCGACACCTGAACGGTTCTTTTTAAAAAGGCGTAGGCCAGATTGGATGTGGGCTGCCGGGCCGGTCGGGTCCAGAGTGACCTGCTGAAGGCTCTCCTGAGAACGCTCGTTAAAAAGCAACGACGGTAAAAAGTTCGGCGGGAAGGAAGCTCCCGATGCGACAGGTGGGTTTCTGGCTCCGGACGGCGGCGGTCTTGGCGCTCCACTGGCAGACCTCTGTTTTTCAGGAAGGCTGCGACTAAAAGGGAAACGGCTCCAGCTCGCAGGGCCAGCGCAGAACACAGGACTTCTGCTGCTCGGCGTTCTGTCCCAGACGAGCGACACAACTGATCTCAGACCTGGTTTACTGATCCGGATGACGTCAAGGCCGGATCAGACAATCCCGATCCTCAACACAAACCTGTGAGGTGTCCCTGTGGGGGGGCGCGCCGGGTCTTTGGGTGCCGACCCGGTCACACCGGTTACCTGGTGTGAAAGCTGTCAATCAAACTTTGGTGTGGACTAAACAGCTGGACTGAGACGGTCTGAAAAGGGGGGTCTGCGGGCGGTTCCAGGCGGACTCTGGTGGTTCCTTGTGGTCTGAAAGCAAACGGACCAACCGCAGGATTCTACCACGGAACAGGAGTTTTGAATTCATTCTAAAATCAATCGGCTGTTGATCGGCAGGCGTTCGGACGCCACCTCCCGACCGTGTTCAGCTGGTAACCATGGTAACGCGCGCAGCCCCCACATGGACCAATCAGAAACCGGAGTTAAAGCCAGCTGTGTGTCTGGGACAGACGGCCCGTGGCAGGAGTCCTGTGGTCTGGACTGGACTGATGGTGCAGAGCGAGAGTCTCCGGTCCCTGAAGTACTGAAGATACGAGCCGGAGCCGTCAGGGGGAGGGCCGCCCGCCGACAGGAAGTGACATCATTCTGGATTCTGGTTCTCTTTGTGCTAACAGGAAGTCAGTCCACAGCAGGACGGGCGTTTCAGTGTTGTTTCGGCTGGTGAGTCTGCTGCCAAACTTCAGTCATCCATGGAGACGCTCGGGATGTGGAGAGGAGGCGGACAGACAGAAACTTTGATCCTGAACCAGGTTTTAAAGGGAAACGTGTGGAATCTTCAGCAGGCGAAGTTCTGATAAAATCTTCTCTCTGTTCTCTTATATATTATCTAAAAATAAAGCAGTGAGACTCTACAACAAACTGAAACCATCTATCTCAGATCACACTGTCCCTGGCGTAGTGGCGTTTGTTGTCTGGCGGAGGTCGGGCCCGGAGGTGGACTGAGACGGACAGAAACAGGACAGGACGACACACAGACCACCGTCAGCCGGAGGACTAGTCGTCTTCGTCGTCGTCGTCGTCATCCTCGCCTTCGTCTTCCACGCCTCTCTTCCTCTTCTCTCCCTGAACGCCCGCCTGATCCTCTGCACAGAGAGAGGGAGAGAGGAGCGACCAATCAGAGGACACCGACGGGATTCGGACCAATTAGAACCCCTGCCACAGCTGCACAAGCCACAAAAACCCCATGATGCTTCACTCACCTTCCTCCTCCTCCTCTGCATAGTCGTCCTCGTCCTCGTCGTCCTCCTGCGGTGAAGCACAGCAACAGAAGAAGAAGAAGAGTTTCGCTTCGGTTACAACAGAACGACAGTAAATACTTTCAAAATAAAAGACACAGGGCTATTAGAAGCAGCTCGTTTCTGATTGGACGACACTAACGAGGCTACGTCTACGTCACGGTGACCACGCTGATCTCCAGCAGGCTGACTGACACTCTGTTTTTATAGTGGACGCACCAATAAGACTGACAATGTAACAATCAAATTTAAAAAATATTGATATAAAAATGTATCATGGAAATTAAAATATTTTTTAAAAACACCTATCCCATAATATAAAAAAAGAATTTTCTTTGTACATAATGTGTTTTTTTTTATGTCACAAAAACCTCTTTCACAGACAGGTGTCCTCAGAGGCGGCCAATCTGGTGCTGAGCCTGGTCAAGAACACAGTCACACCTGAGGTCAATCCGTTAGCCCGGCTCGGTTCAGACCAGGCAGAGAACTGGACTTCAGACGTTCTAACCCAACACGTGTCCGACGGAGAACTTTTCTCGCAGTTTCAAATGTGAAGCCGTCTGTTGTTTTTAGACTCCGTGAGCTGAAGACTTCACTTATCTCGAACCCTAAACAGTCATGTGACACATTTTAGAAAAGCAGCATCTCAGCAGACGTCACTGAATCTGCTGCGCAGTAGTGTCTCGTACCAAATTGCAATTATGTAAGTGCAATCGAACCGTATTTAAAGAAACCGGATGTTAACAGAACGGCGCTCTGCTGTCCGAGGTCTTTCAGAGAAGGCAGAACGTCTGCGGGACATTGAGCCTAAAGCACGATCAATAGAGGAGCACGAACGGAGGCTGGGACTCTGGCTGTGCAGTTTGTCTCTGTTCTCTGCGTGGCCGAGGACAGGTGCATTATGGGAGGGTGAAGCGGACCCGTGTCCGAGCCGGCGGCGGACTGACCTGCAGGCCGAAGCCTGAGTTGCCCACCTGATCTCCCCGGTTCACTTGAAAGCTCAGCCCCACCTCTCCTCCCTCTGAGCCGTCCTCCTCCTCCTCTTCGTCTTCCTCCTCATCGTAGTCGCCGGTCTGCCCCGCCCCGTCCTCGCCGTCCTCGTCTGTAACCACGGAGACCACGTTTATAAGGGGATGGGGGAGGGGGGTACAGCTGAGTTTATACCGGTTCCTTAGCACATTATCCCACCTTCGTCGTCGGCCTCGGAGTCGGGGGCCTCGTTGTCCTCCTGGTCGAAGCCGTCCAGGTAGGTGACCTGAGGCAGCAGCTCGAACACGCTCTCCCTGTAGTCCTCCAGAGACGTGATCTCACAGTTGAACAGGTCCAGGCTCTGCAGGCTCTTCAGGTTTTGCTGCAGCAGGAGACAATCGTGTTAGCATGTTGGCGGCTACAAACAGCAGCTCCGCGACCGCGGAGACGGGTCAGAGAGTGTGTGTGTGTTCGGACCAGTGCCTCCACGTTGCTCAGCTCTTTGATCTTGTTCCCGCTCAGGTTGAGGTAGATCAGGTTGGGACATTTCTCTGCCAGAGTCTCCAGAGAACCAGACAGGTTGTTGTCACTCAGCTCCAACTGGGAAAACAGACACAACAGTCAGAACCACAACCACAGAACCACAGTCGTTACCACAGGCAGAACCACGGGCAGGCACCCTGGGTTTTATGGTCAGTAAACGGGATGACCCACAGCGACACAAACTAGCAGTTCATAAACATCTCGCAGACGTCTGAAGCGTGTTAGGGGGATTCATCTATTTTTTTCTGCAACTGTTGGAATGTAATTAAATTAGGGTCTGGGATCATAAAGTGATGAGGCAAACTAAGACTGGCCGTCAGCGAGTCGAACCCGTCCACCGCCTGAAGGAAGACTCCGCAGCAGATCGCAGGTCTGTGCCAGACAACCAGGTTTACGGCGACAGAGGAAAGGGAGCGACCTCGACCAATCCGCCAGGCGTTTGAGCCGTGCGGCGCCGTGAATCCATCTCCATCACAGGGCCCCAGGCGGACGGTGTCCCTGTCTGCGGGGCCGATGACATCCCCTGCCCGGGTCAGTGGTTTTAAGCCGTACGTGCGGCACGTTTCACCGCCACGACGTGCTGTTGTGATGTCAGTGCTGCTGGTCTCGGTACAGACACGCGTTTCAGCCCGTCTCTGTGTCCACGCAGTGAAGGTGTCCCAGCAGCTCCCGGCTGCAGTGGACCCGTGGACGGACAGACAGCTGGATCACTGGGACCCTGAAGGTTCTCAGGCAGGTTCTGCAGCGTCTGTTCTCTCTGGGTTCTACGCTGAGGTACGGAGGTCCTCAGAGACACTGACGTCCTCACTGCTCGTGTGTCCATAATGTATCACATTAGAAAGGGTTCGTGGACGTTAACGGTTCACGTGATGGGGTTTTACACTTGCCGAAAGGTTCAGACCACAGACGCTAAAACAGAGGTTCCGACGCAGGGAACATTTGACTCGCATGACTGATCAGCTGTTTCTGCTGTCGACATCTCAGAATAATTACAAATCCCTGACGAGCGCTCTCCATCTTTCTCTCGGAGACGGCCGAGCAACTGCTCTCGTCGCTTGTTACGGCCATGCGTAACGTAGCCTACGCCGCCAACAGGGTGACGAAAGAAACGACGACCTAGGTGAGTTTGTTCGCTCTAAACCAGTTGATGGAAACGCGTCTCTTTGTTCCGTTATTGCAGCGTTTCAATAATCCTCTTCTAATTCGCTTGACGGCAAATGGAAACAAAGTCATGATTCAACATGTGTTTCATGTCTGTGAGTTCAGATCTGATGAGAACGAGGGCGATTTTTGACTCAGATCCCCCTCCTCCCTCCTCCTCCCTCCCCTCCGGCTCTCCGGCGCCCCCTGGGGAGGCTTTAGTCTGAATGGTAATGTCTGCTAAGCTGGACTCACCACAGGACATTTAAAATCCTAACCGATTTTGGAGTCGGGTTGCATCGAACACACGAGGAGAATCTTCACAGATGTTCTTCTGTCTAATCTCAAGAGTACGGCGTGCGACGGTTCTGTCCCGTGAGCCCGGCTTTACAGAGCAGACCCTGTCATTTCACCGGGGTTAGATTAGCGACGAGCTCAGTGAAGATTTGATTGGCCAGCTTCCCCCCGTGATGTCCAACCTTCTGAAGGGAGACGTTAGTGCTTAGTGACGGGTCTTAGACGACTGCGAGCTTCCATCTTTGAGCCAACACGTGTTCTACTGTCACGTACCAATGACAACTCGTCTTCTGGGAAACTCAAAGAGCGTTCAGCAACGTTTATGATTGACAGCTGGCCACAGGAAGGACTGAACTAGCCACCCTCATACAGACAATCTGTGTGTGTGTGTGTGTGGGTTTTACCTTGCGTAGTTTGGGCAGCGAGGGCAGTTTAGCCAGCGAGCTCAGACCCACGTTGACCATACTGAGGAACTCCAGCTCCGTGAAGGCGTCCGTCAGACCTTCGACCTCCCCGTCTGCGGAGCGACTGTTGTCCACCACCAGCTCTGCTATCTGACAGACAGAACCGGGGGGGGGGCACAGACCAGATCTATCAAGTTTACTTTTACGGACGCTGAACTCGTGCCACGTGTTCGTCACAGAATGAGCCGTGTGACGACCTCAGAGCTGACCTGAGACCTGCTGTTCTTCTGACGTCAACTAGCTGCTAATGAAAATGACTGCTGAAGTTGGAACAATTGGTTGATCTACTGCCGACTGACAGAAGCAACTATTTAGATAATTGATGAATCTTTTCAGTTTTCAATTCAAAATGCCCCAAAAACTGTTCTGCTTCTTTAAATGTGTCGATTTGTTGCTTTTCTTTGTCATAAATGACAGTAAATTAAATATCTTCAGGTTTAGCAGCACTGAACACATCCCCGTGGGCTTAGAGAAACTGGAAAAGACACCTTTGAACTATTTCACATACATCTTAAAGGCTAAACGTCTGATTGATTGAATCAAGAAAACCAATTGGCAAATTCATCGTTAGTTGCATCTTTAACCGAAGTGAATGTTAAAACCCCCAAACTCCTCTCCACGAAGTTGGTTCGGCTCTCAGCAGCCGATCACTGGGCTTCCTCCACAGTCTGAGGTCAGAGGTCAAGGATAAGGGACATTCAAGCTCTGCCGACTCTTTAAACAACAACCACCCTTCTGAGGCCGGCCTTCAGTTAATGCGGAACGCTTCCATCATTCTTACCGCTGATGTCATGCTGTGAAGCCCTCCGAGCTACTAATAAAGTTATTTTTATTAAAAACGGCGTGTTTGGGGTCAGCCTCAGAGAGCGATACATCCCGTATCGGTCGAAGCTGCAGCGAGAGATGTCCGTCTTCATTTCCTAGGACATCTTACGGTTCCTTGTTTTACTCAGCCAACAGTCTGAGGGCGCACAGCGGCGTTTACGTAAGGGGCGGCTGGGGTTTAACGCCGTCCTTTGACGTGATTATAGGGTTTTCTCCAGTGAACAGATACATCTCCCTGTGTATAAACTCGGGCTTCAGCTTCATTAAGAGGCAATCCCTAAAAACACTTAAAAAAAACAGTTAAATCTAACGAGCAGCAGAATCCTTTTCCCCCCCCCCCCCCGACTTTTAGTTTCAGCTCTATTGATGACGGCGAACAGGTATCGACTTGAAGGAAGTTTAGAGCTACACTAGATGGACGGATGCCGTGATCAGAGCGTGTTGGCGTGAGCTCGTGCTGCATCCAGGCTGCTTTTATTTCCCAGAGTTCCTCTGGTTCCTGTGCTTATATAACCAGCAGAGACTCAGTGTTTCGGTGGAACAGAGCTCCAGCCTGCGGGCCAACAGCCACCACTGACCACCGGCAGCCCCACGCCGTGTGTGCGTGAGGGTGCTGGGGGTTTAACCCACTATAATCCACACGCACTGGGAGTGTTGTCTGAGCCTCCACACACACACACACACACACACCATCTGCCGGCATCCCCCAACTCATAAAACATGACACCAGCGGTTTGTCTGCTGTATGAGTTTGTAATGAATTAAGGCTGAAACGTGAGCACAAGTGAGTGTGTGTGTGTGTGTGTGTGTGTGTTATTTAACGGAAGCTGGCCGGTTATATAACTTAATCTCACACACACACACACACACACACACAGCTCTCTGCTGTATAAAGAGGGACGACACTACCCGAATCACACGCAGGGTTTTAATGAATTTAAACCATTTAATGTTGATTGTAAGCGACACGTCGCACCGTCCAGTCCGTTGTGTTCATTTTGACCACAAATCGACAGAAGTAATCCGCCGTATCGTCGAAGCAAAGGCGGTAATCTGTTTCACTCCGAAGCCTCGCCGAGTAACGCCATTTTGATTCGTTACGACGCGGTTCCTGAGACACGGACAGCCGTTACACGGTCCTCTCTCGCGGCGACGAGCCGCAGCGTAGCGCGGCCTCTCGGTCTCGCTTCGTCAGTCGTTTAATAGAAAAGATTCGTTGATATCCCGTCGAAACGACCGCTAATCCGCTTTCTGTAACGTTAAATCGGTAACGCGTTACTAGCGACCACGAGCTCCTGACTCAAAATGTCTCTGACCGACCTCCGCGCGCCCCACGTCCGCCACCGAGCAGGGGGCGGGGGGGCACGGAAATATCGACAGGAGCTTTAATAAAAAGACGCTAAATGTAGTTTAAAAGTCAGTGTGACGAGGTGAAGTTTGATATGTGTCAGGAGAGACGGTAATTCCGTCGAAGTTTAAGCCGTTGGCGACTTAAGATGTCCGCTCGCAGAGAACGACGAAGCACCAACCGTCGTCGTCGTTGAGGTTGACGCGCAGTGTTTTTCCGGGACCGAAGCACCGCGACACACCGCCGCTCCGAGCCCGAACTAACTGACCGCCCGTTAAGTGTTATCCGGTCTTCATTGCTATGTCGTGTTCTCCGGTAAACCCGTTCCCCCGAGCGGCCGGTGACTGATTAAAAGTTAAACTTGCACGTCGGCAGTCCGTGTTATCAGGTGAACGGGACATAGCGACGCTGTGTGGACCAGAGAGACGTCCCGGTGCGAGAAGAACCGTAAGACGAGTTGTAGGTGACGCGTTTAGGCGGTAGAATGTGTCCGCGGAGTCACCCTGAGAGAAGCGGTTCCACCGGAGAGGCGGCGGCGGAGGGAGCCGCGGAGATGCTTCTGGGACCGCTGTTCTCAGCCGACGTGCGGGCGGGTAGTTGATCAGACTAGAACCCGAAACACGAGCGGTTTAACGGACCGAATGTCCCGAAGCAAACTTGCGGCTCACGGTGTTATCGGTACGCGGACCCCATGTGAAGAGCGCCGGGGAGCATTCAGCTAGGCTCCGGTCGCACATCACCTCCCGGGCTATTTCAGGCAACATTTCTAAATGTTATTAAAACCAAAGCCGCTCACCTCCGCCGCGCTCCTGTTCCGCAGCTCTAGAGTGATCCTCTTTTTCATGTCCATTTTGAAGTGTTTCGTCTGTGGCGATTTTAAAACAAAAAAGCGGGCGGCGAACAGTTGAGAAACTCCCGGAGACCCGAGCGGCAGCAGCTCTCCTCTGACGGCCACAGTTTGCCTACTGATCCTCCATGATACCTCGCACCCTGCCCCCTCCCCCGCGGCCCCGCCCCCCGCCGCACAGGGTTGGTCGCGCCCCTCTCCGCCGCCACTGATTGGACGGCGGGCACGTCAATCCGGACCGCTCGACCATAATCCGCGAGCTGGGCGGTAACATCCCGAAAGCCAGTGTCAGCCTGTAAGAGCCTCATGGGAGCTGTAGTTGTCACATATCATGAAATCAATCGTTACTTCTTCATAAAAACGACGAAGTCTCCGGACTTTGTTGTCCAGCACAGCAGGAGCCGGACACACGACCCCAGCGGCATGTTTCAGCGTTACAGAAAGGCCGAGGAAATAAGGCGTCCGTTACAAAATGCACCGAGGCCACAGGAGCTCAGCTAGCGGCATGCTAACGCTCAGACAGCAATCAACCCCGATCCATCGTCATCACCTTTTACTTAAAGTTGAAATAAGATCAAATTTCAATAAAGTGATAAACTCGGATATTTGTCATTAAAGAATAGGTTGCGTGTTAGCCACTAACAGATTAAGTGACCTCACGCGGGGCTCCGGCGGTTCCGGAGCTTTCAGTCGCCCCACACAATCCTCCACAGGCAGGTCGGAGACTTGACCGGTCACCGTGGGACCGGTTTCTGGTCGACTCGTGCCCAGGAAGATCGGTTTGTCAGCTGCTGGTCAAGAACAACAGGTTTTTAAATGTTTGACAAAAGAAAAACATAAAACTCAAGGTCCACTTACTAGCTTTCCCCGCCCCCAGAGTCTTCCTCAGCGGGTGCAGTTTGGTGGAAAATGCAGTGGAGAAGATCCACAGGTTACATGGCGCCAGCTCAAGAGCAACACGTCGTTGAATCATCAAGCACGTTATTTCTTCTCTGTAGTTTTTATTCCCACAAACGTTCACGATTTAAAGGTCACCGGAAGCTTCTTCTAGGAAGATGCATTCGATCTAAATTTGTCATAGGCAAACAATATTATATATAAAAGAATGCAGTTGAGAATAAGTTAATTCTTGACGTTTGGCAAGACGATCTCAACACAAGGTCCATTTAGCAGCTGTTCTGGAGCTTTCGACCCGTCTCCGCAGATAAAGGTTCTATTTCTGCTCCCAAGGTCACCGTGACGTTAAACCTGTCAACTCCCCACCAGATACCAGCTGCTTTTATAGCCCGTTTACTTTTAAAGATGTTCTTCTTTGTGGACTTTTTGCTTTTACGTCATCACCTTTATTATTTGTTTTGATGTCCTCGCTTCTGCAACGTCACAAAGAAAAGTTCACGAAAGAATCATTTTTCAAAAAAAGGTTTGGAGGGACACGTAACTTAGAGAAGAAAGCTGGTGTCGCTTTATCATCTACCAACCGACTCACTGGTGTGCGTATCAAAGCCTGCTGTATGTCATTCCTCTGAGCTCAGCGTTACTAGAAACCCGTCGGCGAGCACCGAACACTCTGTGGCCTTCGAGCTCGGATAAAACCATTTCACGAGTGGCGCCGGGTTCAGGCGTCTCTGTGCGACACCATCAAACTCAAACACACAACACAGAAGTTCGTATTTAAAAAAAACAAACAAGTGTTTATATTTCAGATTACCAATGCAGGCAGCCATCATCATCATCATCATCAACATCATCACGGTGAAGCATTCAGGTACAGTTAAAAAAATACAACTTTATATGTACATAGAAAAAGGTTGGCTTTGCCGAGCTTATAAAAATAACAGGTCGACATCACTCAACTGAAGCGACGCAGAATCACTGACAGAGCAGCGAAGGGCACGGCGGGCTGCTGAGAGGCTACAGCTGATGGGTAGTGACCAATCACTGTTTCCCACTGGGGGCCCAACAGGGCTGAACCAGGACAGGAAGAAAGCCCAGAACCAGGGAAGGGAAAACTGACTTCAGGTGTTTTATCTCTAACGACAGACCGCATCGCGTTTCTGAGCATTTTATCAGAATGCTCAGAAACAATCCAACCGATCGGAGCCGGACTTCCTTCCGGTTCCTCCTCAGTTCATTTCTGTGAAACTCAAGCTGCCGCAGAGATCACTAATCACAGCCAGCGTGCTGATGAGGTTTCATTGTACGGTTGAGTTTGAAAAGCTCTCTCATCGTCATGTAGTAACACCCTGTCCGCACATACGGACTCCAATCGTACGATCGTGGTACGTTAATAATCTCTCCTTATTTAACCCTGAGGATGTGAACCCTGGGCCGACGGACAACTGATGAACTGTTTGGAAGAGAAGTCCTTATCCTACCAAGTACCATCCAAGGCAGGGTGAGCAGCTGCCGTCTGACTCCAGACCTGCAGGGCCCGAAGAGTCCCAGGGGCCCCATGTCAACGGGTTTTTAGCGGATTAGCTAATCCTTGCAGAGTGGCCCTCGATCAAACTGTAAAGGTGTTTTTAACCAAATAACCACAAGTGCTGCCACACGGGCAGACCCCACAAACTGAAGTGAACGTCGTGTTCTGTGGGCACCGCACGAAACTGAGAGTTGGAAGTGACCTGGGACACGCAGTAGGTGGCCGCCAGGGGCCCGGAGGTGTCCGTTTGGTCGTCTTCTGGATTTATGAAGTTGCTGTTCAGCAGTCAACTCTCGTGATTCAGATGCCGGAGCGCCCTTGAACTCAGCAGCAGGGAGAGTTTGGCAGTTTGGCTGCTTAACCTTAACCAAAAGAATAAAGATGACTGAAGGACTGCACATTTTATCAAAATAAAACAAAAGCCGACAGCTCGACCGGAATGTAAACAAGTGTAATTAAAGAGCTAAACACATGCGACATCACCTTTAAAGGCCCACGAGACCAGAAGGAGGCCCTGACGGTCTAAATCGCCTCTGCGGGGACAAATATATTCCCCTGAATTTATAAAGAGTACCACAGCTGATGATAAGTGGAAAGAGTTGGTAAATGGAAATCATTTTCATATTTGATCAGCTGTTCAGGTTCTATGTTGTGAAGATTTGCCGTTTAAAAACCAAACCGAACTCTTCTACGACAGTAACCAACGTTTGAAGACCTCGGGCTTGGTGACGGGAACCTGTCACCATTTCATGGACTGAACTAAGAAGCTATAAAATAATCAGCACGCTGATCGATGATGAAAACAATCCCAGGTTGCAGCCCTGTTGGGCCCAACAAGCCTTTAACCAGCTGAAGTTGGGAAACAAAGCTGCTGGTTCGAAATAATAATCAACATAATTACAGAGCAGATTAACGGTTTCCATGATGGACCTGGTTCAGCTCTCGTCAGGACTCTGGGATCACAGCAGGTCAGTCTGGGAGTAAAGACGAGCTTTTCTTTATTCAAACATTATTTGGCTTGAGAACGCTTTGTCCCAAGAGTGCCTCAAAAACAGCTCCGCTGAGGCCATTCGGCCTCCTTAACCCAGGCAGCAAATGGGAAATGTTGTTTGGCGCCCAGAACGGTTTTCAAAGAACTCACATGAGTTTGTTCTGTTCCTGAAACATGATGAAGTCACATGTTCAAAAACAAACTGAGTCTAAACAACAGAAACAGAATATGAAAGAAGGAAAGCAGTTCAGAGGGAGTTATTTTAGTGTCCAAAAAACAGTTTTTTCCTTCCCTTTCACAGCAGTCGTGGCCTTATTTTGTCTCTTCTGGGGAAGCAAAATGGTGCAAGCTACAGCAGGGTTCGAGCGACCGGGTTCCAAAAAGGTTTAACGTTAGAGCTACGAAGGCATCAGATGTGTCGGTTCCGGGATTTACCCAATAAAAACAAACAATCAACAAACACTGAACCTAACGGGAATAAAGGGATTTAAATGGGTATGCTGGGGATAACCATCTGCGCTCAAAAAAAAAAAAAAAATCAAGGAGGGGAAAATGTTAAATTGACAAACTAAAACTAATTGCCTGCTGTGTGAGAGTCTCACTCCGAGCTGAATGGGGAAGCAAAACGGTGCGTTAAGGTGATGTTCAGGGACAACCGACGTTACTTTAAAGTGGTTTGGGGATGACTGATTGCGGTTACAACAAAGAAAAGTAAATACGCCTTTGAGCAAAGGTTCGACCTCCTGAGATAATTTCTCTTTTTCCTCTCTGCTGTCGCTTTCTTCTCCTTCAGTTGGTCTCCGTCCCCCTTCTGCAGCAGCCATTTTGCATCCCGATTAAGTAGGCATTCAGTTAGAGTACAAGTGGGAACTAAAGATGGCACACGGCCGAACGCCTCCGTCATGTTTGTTTAGTCTGTTTTCAGTCGACGTTCTCCTCCTGTTTTTGGGGAAGCCCTTTTGTTTTTCCTCTCTGGGATTCAAAATGGTGCACACTGGAAACCATCCTGCCGTGACTCATCTCCTTCCCCTCCATCACACTCTCTGTTAAAAGGGATGCAAATTAGCGCGAGTCAAACCAACCATCTCCCGTTCCGATGAGTCTTTTCGTCTGCGTGTCGCCCCCTCCCCCAGCCCTCTCTGTTAGGAGCTGACCTCCGTTGTCTCTCCCCCCGTCTCCACCAGCGTCACCTGACCCTCCTCCCCCTCCATGATGATGCCTCCCTCCTGCAGCACCACCATCTCTCCCTCCTCCTCCACCATGCTGGCCGCTGCCTCCTCCTCGTCCTCCTCCCCTCCCACCACCTCCTCGGGGCTGGCGGCGTTGGTGGCGGTGCTGACGGCGGCGGAGTTGGCGTTGGTGCTGTTGGCCTGACTTTGGGACATGGCCTCCAATTTGACGCGGTACTCCTCGGCCTCCTGCTCCTTACGCAGCAGCTGCTGCCGGTACTCCTGCGCCTTCCTGTTGGCCTCCTGCAGCTGCCTCTGCAACAACTCCTGGAGAAGAAGAGGAGGACGTGATCAATCCAGTATTAAGGAGACTCATTCACATTAACACTGGATCAAATAGTTCCAGGTACTAAGGAGATACAGGCACTAAACTCAGGAAATACACATCATTCTTGCACATTCCTGTTTGTGTTTGAAAAGCTTCCTAAAGACAGCTGTTACGGCAGGGCTGTTGTATTGGACTGCATTAGACTGTAGCGACGTACCTAATAAAGAGGCCAGAGTGAATTTAAAAGTCCCAACTAGAGTCCGACTGATAAATCAGTAATATATCAGCCTATTGCAGATACAGTAGATCAATATCAGCGTATATGTCGGCCGATCAGTAACTGTAATGTCAGAGCAGAAATGTTAAACTGGGTTTGAGGTCAGTTAGAAACAAACATTACAGAGCTCTGATAAGTTGATTTCAACACTGTAAAATGCTCTTATCAGTATTTATCTTAAAGTCCAGAGATGGAAGCACATTAGAGATGGTTCCTGCAAAGGGTCGAGCTTGGTAAATGTGGTTTTAAAACTATTTTAATGTGACGCTTAAATCATGATAAATATACTAGATCCCAACTATACAGTTACTACAACAACAACTGTTACTTCTACTGTTACTACCACTACAGCAGGAGACATGCGGTCCACTCACCGTCTCTCCTGTGTCGTTGTGATTGTTGGTCACCTCCAGCTTCCTCTTCCTGGAGGGTGGGGGCTGCGGCTCCTCCGTCACCACCTCCTCCGTCACGGTGTTGGCCGGCACCGCCAACACTGAACACACAAACACACAGCTTCGTTAATAAAATGCCGATGCGACTCAGAGCGCGCGGAACGGAGCGAAGGTCGTGCGTGTCGTACTCTGCTGTCCGTGCTGCATGGTGACAAAGAACGGCGGCGCCATCCCCCCTGTGGTCTGCAGGTTGCCGTGCTGGTCCGTTACTATGGTGATGACCCTCTGACCCGCCTCGTTGACGACAGTGGCGTGCTGGATGTTGGAGTCCAGAGCGCTGGCGGCCATCGCTTCTTCTGAGTCACCTGACACACACAGACAGAAACGTTACACCTGTGCAGGACACATTCAAGAGCTCGGCGTGTGCGTTTGCGTGCGAGTGCTTGTACCCGTGTTGGCCTTGTTGAGCAGCTCGGCCAGGTTGACCACGCCCCCCTGAATGCCAGGTATTCCCTGGATGATGAACTGCGGCTGGTTGGTGGTGGTGCTGGTCTCCACATTCATACTCACCTGGTTCATGTTCACCTGGTTCATGTTCACCTGGTTCTGCATGCCCTCCTGCACGCACGCACGCACACACAGATAAAAAGCAGGACTTATCGAACTATATAAAAAAGCGGTTTCATCTCAAGTGATTATTCAAAGCATCGCAGCAACCTGTGAATCGGACTCGACCCTGAAGGAATAAAGGCGTCATCAGCTCCTGGTCGAACATTATTAATCAGAAATATTGATCTATTAAAACCTCCAGTCCAGGTAAAAGTCCAGGTTGTTTTGTAGCTTTCATAAGGTTCTAGATATGAGTTAGAACAGCTGTAATAAAGTACAATCAAATAAAGTCTATAAATATCTAAATAAAGCAGATGACAACGAGTATAAAAGCTCTGGGATCAGTTCAACACACCAACAAACATCATTTATAAGAACTGTAAAAACAGCACTTGAGATTCAAAGTGCTGATATTCTGTTCAATCATCTAACAGCCAACGCGCAGGTCACAGGTCAGAGGTCAGAGGTCAGTCTGACCGATCCTCACCTGCAGCAGCAGCATCAGCTCCGTGTTCTGGATGTCGACGGCGATGTCGAATGGCGTCTTGTCGAACTTACTGAGCGCGTGCACGTCGGCTCCGTGTTTGATGAGCGTCTCGGTGACGCCGTGGTGTCCGTGCTGCGCCGCCCAGTGAAGAGCCGTCATCTTCAGCATGTCTTTGGCGTTGATGTCCGCACCGCTCTGAAAGTGGAGGCGGGGCGTTAGAGGCTCTGCGGGGGGGGGGTTGTGTTTCTGTTTCAAAAGGTCTAATAAAGATATTGTTTGAAAAAACAACAACACAGAATTGAACTCATCCTAAAAGCTTTCCTTTTCTCCCTCTGAGGCCTTTTCAGACCGCTTGGCTTCTTCTGCGTTACAGTGAAGCTTTGCATGAAGACCCGAAGGTAAACCCACAGTAAAGCTCTCACCCGGACCAGCAGCTCCACGATGACGGTGTGTCCCTCGGCGGCGGCCATGTGCAGCGGGGTCCTGTCCACTTTGGTGCGGGCGTCTCTGCTGACGCCGGCTCTCAGCAGGACATCGGCGGTGGAGTAATGACCGTGCTGGGCGGCCAGGTGGAGGGGAGACGTCCCCAGCTACAGGACACACAGGACACGTCTACGATAGTCACTAACATCAGGAGGACAAACCATTCAGAGAAACACAACAGGCACCCGGCTGACTCGGACACGAAACAAAGACAAGCCCGAGTTTTACTTCCTGTTTTAAGAAAAACACACAGATTCATTTCCTGCCACGTTTTGCTAAAGTTTTAAACGGCTGTATGAACAGGAAGTCTTGATAATATACGTTCTGTTTTTGGAATGGGAGTTTGGGGTTAGTCAGGGATACTGTGCAGGGAGACCCACAGGAAGGCAGCTCTGTCTCAGACATCAAATCTGGATTATAAATCAAGGAAAACTTGTGTTAAAACAGAAAGCAAAGGGACGCCTCCTGTGCGTTCTTTGACTGTGACGTCGTGAAGAAACGGGACGGGATGATTGGTTAGCAGTTAGCAGTTCCTACTTCTAGAACCACGCTTCGTCAGAGAATCATCTCCATCATTAACTGGGGTTATTGTGGGAAACATATTGAGACAGTGGTAAATACTACAATCCCCGTGACCCCCCCAGTCGAAGTCGGCGTCTCACCCAGTCGGTGGTGAACGGAGCTCCGTTGGCCATCAGGTTTCGGACCTCATCGTCTTGACCTTTACGAGCCGCCTCCAGCAGACGCTTCCCCAGGTCCACCAACGACATCTGACGCACACAGCGGAAACATTTACGTCCTTTACGTGCGTCTCACTGGACAAAACTTTATTCCACGTCAACACACGGACACCGTGTTTGCTCCAACGGTCCAAAGTAAAGCTTTGACTTTCTACTTCTACTCCGCCGCATGTCCACATTTATCTGACAGCTTCAGTTACGTCACTGGTGGAGTGGTATCCAGTGAACGCGTTAGAAGCTTAACCCTATTACTGCATCACAGTTTGTCGACGTTAAATCACTGAAAGCTTAAGCAGTTAACAAACTACAGGAAATTAATAGACAACTATTTAAAAACTAATTCAAGACATTTTTGGGGCAAAAGCGTGTCTGGTCTCCGCTTCAATGAGAATGCGTGCTGCTGGGTTTATTAGCAGAACCTCTTCTCAGCTCTTAAATGTGTCAGCTGGGACTGGAACGGTTCTGAGCATTTGTCACTAGTTTCTGAAGTCAAGTGGACCAAGCGGGTCATCGCTTAATAGAGACAACAACCCGAGACGAACTGAAAAGAGTTTAATAGTCTCACAAAAAGAACCCCACATGTTAAAATACCATAAGACCCACCGAACCCACGCAAACGTCAACAGGTTTCCAGCTGCTGCCTTTCTCCGTGCGACTGCTCGTACATCAGAAACATACACGACAATAATGTCCTGGCAGCCAATCAGCCTGCCTGTTCACTTTCCTCCACATGCCAAAGTCCCTCAGTTTGCACAGGTGTTGTCCGACTGGTGAGGAAGTTCAAGCTATTTGCAAATAAAGGGTTCCATGTAAAATATATAACGCCCCCCCCCCCCCAGCCCTCCTCACACAGGACACTTTAGGGTAAATGTGGAAAGACTATAACCGTTAATGGTTTGAACATGTGTGTGTGAGCATGCAGAGACGGAGGCCGGACCGGACCAAAACAACCCAATCGTGCGTCCGATAATGGATTCAAATTTCCCGAGTGTGTTTTGGGCGCTAACGACATCGATAACATCCGACGGCTGAACACACTCACAAAAAAAGATAACTTCGCAAAGAAACTAATTGTAACTGGTTTTAAACAAGCAGCACTGGTGTAAGCGGGCATATTCTTTTTTTTAAAATTATATTTTAACGGAAAAGTGGAGAAAGCTAACGGCAAGTTAGCCCGAGACCCTGTCCGGTAACGGAACCCGCGGCGTACACAGGGCTTGCCATTGATAAACAGCGGAGAAGGACGAGGCTTTTCTCTCCGCGGCCGAGGAGCCATTTTACGCGCCTTCACGGACAGAAAAGAGTCCGCCATGTGCCACGTAGCCCTGTCCCCCTCTCCCTGCTGCTGTTTGCCACCGCGGCCGGTGAAACCCACAGCCTGCTCCCCCGAAACATTTACAGCAACGCGGACAGGAAACCCTTTGATATTAAGATGCTGGTTTTCCGGGGGAAGTCACACAGAAATTTCCTATTTTACACGCGGAGAGAAAAAAACTACTTCCACATCCGGTTAACTAGCATTCTCCGGGCGCGCGCCGCCGGCCCGCTTACCGGAGATTTGTCCGGTGAAACCCTTCAAACTATGTCGGCTTAACGTTTCTGAGCATTGCACGCGTGAGGAGGCAGACTGGCTGCACCGGAGGAGGGCAGAGCGGCCACTCACCGCGTCCAAGGGTGCTGGGAGCCCGCCGGGGAGCTCTCCTCTGCTAATGTTAGCACGCTAGCCGGCCAAACGGAACAAACCCCGCCGTGTGTGGAGGGTCTGTGCGCCGTTATCGCTCCGCGTTTAGTACCAACAGGTCAGTAATGTGCTAACTCCGGTTTGCAACACGCTAAACAGGGACATTAGGCGCCGCCGCGGCTCGTCGGGCTCCTCCGGGCTTATTTACCGCAGCAAGCTAGCGGGAGGCAGCTGGCGCGCGCCCGGATGTTATGGATGCAGCCTTCAAAATAAGAGCAACAAAAGCGTATCCTTGGTTTCTTCAGTTCTGTCGAAGAGTGAACGTTTCTCAGGGCCGATGTTGACACTAAAATGTCTTGTTTTATCCCAGAGATATTCAGTTTACTGTCACAGGACACAGAGGAAACCAGCAAGTCCAGGAAGCTGGAACGAGCCACGTTTTATGGAAGTTCAGTTTATTCAGCTAACGTATGTATTGCTTCAGCTCAGTGTACGTGTGCTGGGTAAGATGGTGGGAATCTGAAGGTTAAGAAAATGTTCTCTGACTGATGCATGGGCTCCTCTGTCTGAATTGCTATCAGTTACAACGCGACTGTAATGCGTTAACGAGATCTTTTTCTACGCTTTATTGTAATAACATTGCTCCCATATGTAAACCTACTTGGCAATAAAGCTGAACCTGAGGAGACCAAACCTGTCATGTGTAAAACAAAAACTCAGCGTAGTAGTAATAATCTGGACAACAGAAACGTGTAAAACTCTAACGTGTTTGATATTATCAGAGTAGGATTTCGTGTCGTCTGTCCACATTTTATGCTGAAAGTCCTGACCGGAAGCGCGGTCTTCGTTGCTTTTGCTCTGACGCTGGTGTTTACCAGCTAGCTGTGTTAGCCGTTATCCTGTGAGCGCGCAGACTGTCAGCAAGTTAAATTAAAGCGTGTTTTACCTTCCTCTCTCGCAGCTTCCCGCGCGTTTACGTCCCCCGACGTCAGTCGGACTACGGCAGCTGTTCACCCGCCGAGCACGAGTTTAGAAACAGGTATTTTGGGGGTTTTATCTGGTACAAATATGGCGGCGCCTCGACACCGGAGGTGGAAGCCAGAGCGAGTGAACCCCCTGTGGGCGGGCTCTGTGGCGACACCGTGGGACGGATCTCGGGTCGGTTTTAACGGCAGAGTGAACCCCCTTAGCGGTGATACACGGCCAACAGACGGCTGACCTGGGATCAGCCCGTGGAACAGCCGCATTCCTGCCTGCTGAGCTCCGCGCTCATTACAAACAGGCTGACTTCATTATTAATTTGGCTGTTACTGCTTTTTGTGTTTAACCTCATGTAAATATGAAGAATAAAACACGTTTAAACCCACAAGTCACTAAACTGGACCCTGATCATGAACATCTCTGCAACACTGGACATAACTGTGCAATATTCTGTGTTAATGCCACTGAATACACCCTGATATGTATTATTTATCCTTCTAGTACGGCTGTGCAGTATCCTCCGTCCCATTATATAATGTTAATGAGCTACACGTGACCTGACAGCTCATGCACTGTTACTGTCTACTGTAATATTAACCTCAACCGGTTAACCCACTCTGTACATTACACTTATTTAATTTTAAATGTATACTTATACCCACTTTGTAGTTGCCTGTATTATATTATTGCTTTTTGCTCAGTACTTGTATTCTTGTGTGCAGTGACGTGACAGTGAGCTGCTGTTACAGAGCGTTTCCCCTCTGGGATCAATAAAGTGTTTCTGACTCTGATTCTGATGATAATCCAGTAGCTTCGGTCGATAAACTGATCTGGACTCAGTCGTGGCAACATTAACGTTGATTTGTGCCTTAATGTGATGACATCATTTGATTCAGTAGACAAAGACAGACATTTCTGTCTGGTTATTTTATCCACGTGTTTCATTTTAAATCATCTGTTTCGTAGGAAATGTGCTTTACCTCCGCGTACTGTTCCTGACAGCGTGAAAGAGGATTTTATCCTTGACTTCTAGTTTCCGCCCGTCAGTATAATGTGTGGCTGAACCTTTCCAACACAAAGAACGTTCCACAAACACGATGAACTTCCTGTTGAGGACATTTTTACATTAAGAATTATTTACCAAACACACAAAACGAGTTTTGTACTTTTATTCAGTGAAACGTCAGCAGACGGGAATATTTCCTTCTGCCTGTAAGTCTTTTTGTTTCTGATCTGTTTTGTTGTATTTGAATAGAAATAAAGATTTGTCTGAAAAGCGAATCATGTATTTTTCTACAGAGGGAGCAGAGTCGCTGTTCTAGTGTCTTTCCTTCGGTGTGTTATTGTCTGTCACTACGTTCTCTTCATGTCTGTGCTAATGATCGTTTAGAAGAGGATCTGGGATCTGTCAGCAGTGACGAAGCAACGCTTCATTTAAACCCAAATAAACATGTCAGTTTTTCCTTTATATACATAGAATAAACTCCTTTCCTGTCCAGGAGTCACACTTAAGAACGTGTGAAGGAAAACAAGTCATGTTGGTCGCAAAAGGACATTTTCTTTTATTGTTGGCAGGTGTGCAGCACATTCTGACAGCTGTGGCTCCAGTTTGAGGCCTGCTCAGGGAAACAGCCTGACAAAGAAACAATGCATAAGAAATGAACCAGGTGGAACCGAAACCGTCAAAGAAGCAGCTCGGGGTAAAAGGACAGAAAGGCACAGATGGAAACAGACAAGAACTGTAGTCTCGGGGGGTTTTGAACGCATCACAAACCGTTGAATAAATAAATAAATAAATAAGACGTCAAAAACAGCTGAATCATGGAAACGCCGAATCAGAACAGGGCTTCTGATATTTTGTCCACTTGCAGACGGGGTTCTTCTCTCCTCAAACAGGAAGGTTGTTGCTTCTGATGTCAGTGTAAACACAGAAACCAGGTTTAGAATCAGATTCAGATCAGGGGACATGCAGACGAGGACAGCTGATCTGGGGTCTGTATCACGCAGCGGGGTCAGCTGTCTTTGGGTGTAACTCTGGTTTCAGCTCTGCTCGGACACGAGGAGACGCCGAGCGTCTCCAGGTCCAGAATCGAGAGAGGTTTCCACCTGAAGGGGATCATCGCTGCCCTCTGAACGTCTCAGGCTTCACTTCTCTTCAAGCTCAAACCAAACCACCTCTTTCTGAAGCAACCTGCTAAACAACGGGCCCTTTTTGTTGTCAACATCTAACCTAAAGCGGATCAGTGGTGTCCAATGTGTGACGCGCTTCATAACAACTGTACCTGCACTGACTCCATTACAGTCTGGTCACGTCTGAAACTGATGAAACACGTCAAACTGCAGTTCCACCGTCCTGGGTGGAACGATCTTCACACATTTCTATTGTTTGCTCTCCTTTTTTTTATTCCTTCCTGCATATTAGTGATTGTAGTCTAGTTTCTAAACCTAAAAATACTTTTTTGGGGAGACGGCGTCTCTCCGTGGACTCGGAGGCACCGAGCAGGTCGATGATCAGCCGTTACGATCCGGACTCGCAGCGTGATACAGACTCCAACATCTCAGCCGCCTGCGCTCAGTCACATGATTCAGTCTTTGTGGTTTCAGGACAAGTGATGAAGGATCAGAGAGTGAAGACAAAGCTGTGAACCAGGATCAGTCTCAGCAGACCTCGGACTCTGTGGGACAGACTGTTTTAGTGTGAAAGCCACGCTCTTATTTTGGTGACTTCCTGAAACGGTACCATTTCCGTCTGTGAGGAGGTGAGGCCTGCGGAGACTGATCTGGGGTCGGAGGTCAGGTGACGTGGGGCTCATCTGGGGTCGGAGGTCAGGTGACGTGGGGTTGTGTTTCAGAGCAGCAGGTTGAGGTCGGCCAGCAGAGCGTCCACGTCGGCGATGGGAGCTCTCCAATAGTTAAAGGAGGAAAACTCGGACAGGCCGCCCTGCGGACGGACAGACAGACAGACAGGCATTAGCATAGAGCAGCTAACGTGGCTAATTTAACAACTGATCTGAAAACAGTTCTGAAAATCAGAACGATCGACTGCTCCATGTTTAGAACAGTTTTTGGTAACTTCCTGTTCTTTTTGTTAACGTGAGTCACGGAGAGTCGTGATGCTTCGGCTGCTAGCAGCCTGTGTTCACACCGTTACCACGGAAACAAATCTGTTCACACCGTTATCACGGAAACAGACAATAATCCAATGGATTACTGTTGATACTGAACTGAGCCGTTGGAGCAGCTTTGTGTGTTTAGTGTCTGTGTGTGTGTGTGTGTGTGTGTGTGTGTGTGTGTGTGTGTGTGTGTGTGTGTGTGTGTGTGTGTGTGTGTGGTGGCTGAACGGGATCAGCCGGCTGAAGGAGAACACATGTTCCAGCAGAGGTTCACACGTTCTCCCTCCTTATGCAGACGATGTGTTTGTTTACCTCTGTGATGCGTTCAGGGACATTTTACAGTGTAATAAAGCCCAGCTCCTCCTCTGGCCCCTCACCTCCTCGTCCTGACTCCTCAGCGAGGACGGCTTGTCTTTCCCTTTGATGCTATTGGCCGGCTGACCGTCCGTCAAACCCAGATCCTCCAGCTCCGACAGGTCGAGGGCCGGGATTGGCTGCCTCCAGAAGAGGAAGGAGTCGTATTGGCTGTTGGACTTCAGCATGTTTCAGTCTGAGAATAAAAGCACAGAAACATAAACAGAAGCTAGTTCTGCTCTTTGTTGCAGTAGAATGTGTTCATTTCTCTATGGACTCTGGTTCTTTTTGAAACAGCACAACCAGTGATGTGAAAGCACACACTGTATGTGAAGGCGCCATGTCTGCACCGCCTCCCGCTGTACCCCGGGTACGGGAGCTGGGTATCGAGGTCCCACCCACACACCCAGCCTCAGCTGTCAATCATGACATAACACCCCCTTTTTCATAGCATCGAATAACTAATTAAATCCAAACCTATCAGAGAAACGAACTCTTGAACAAACATCAGCGCGATGAGAACAACCTGAACTGACAGAAACCACGTTTGGGAAACATTTATGTGACGTGTGCTTTGATGTTTTTAGTTCGGCTCATCCGTTAACATGGAGGGGGGCGGGGCTTATGACCTGCACTGCAGGCAGCCACCAGGGGGCGACCCAGGTGTTCTGGCTTCACCTTTAGCGAGCCGTCCCGCGGGCCCTCTTTATACACAGTCTGTGCGAAGGCATCGTGAAGTTTCTGACCGTCCTCGGTGTTTATTTCATTTTATTTGACTTTTTTTAACACTTTGTTTTGATTGCTGTAAACTTTAGTCTCACGAAAGGTTTGTTGTTTCCTGTGTGACGCCCTGTGGGCCGCATGTCTGAGAGCTGCTGTGGAAATGTAGTCGAGCTGTCCGTCCGTCTGGGTCTGGTTTTATTTTTAGACTCTGCAGTTCACAGACAGAACTTCCAGTTTATATTCATAAAAACAGATGGATCTCTGAAATATAACAAGGGGAGACATTAAATAATGAGACGTTCAAATTTAGAGTCGGTGAAGTTTAAAACTGCAATGTGACCTGAGCTCAGGCAGAGTATTGATTAGACGAGGAAATCAATAAACAGCTCGCAGATCAGTCCGTTTCCTGTTGTACTTCTGACTTCTCCTTTCAAAGAGCCGCAAACTCCAACGGGCCCTGAAAGCCTCTCAGCTCCGCGTTAAGCTGCTTTTCTTAATCAGGCAACTAACTGGAAATCACCAAGCTGGATTTCACCGATTCCAGATCATTTCTATTGTAGAGACGTGACATCTGAGTTATTGATGGGTTAAAAAATCGTTTTCACCTTTAACTGCAGTGGCGGTTTTGTGTGTTTTAATCAGTGTTGGGATGTGACTTAGCTTAGTGGAGACTTTGTCCTCCATCAGAGACTCAGAGACATCTTTATATTTATTCCTCTGAGTCCAGAACAGAAACTGGGTCATCGTGTCACTGCAGACTGAAATAAACCTCGACACTTCTCTGACTCAGCACTCTCCCAGCCTGACACTGATGAGTCCACCTGCCACCAAACTACAGTCACATTTCTGTCGATTTTATTTTCGGCTGGTTTTCTTGTGGAACAGACCTATTGATCGTGGGGCGTTGGCCCTGATTCCCTGCGGCTGATGGTCGGCGTTCTGACCATGACATGGATGTCACCAATATATCTCTGTGTTTGTGCCATGTTTGTTATTGATCAGATGTTGAAATCGCGGGATGAATCGATCACTGATCAGCTTGTATTAGGCGTTGGCCCGGTGTTCTGGCTCATCACCGGCCGATGATGCAGCCGGTTAAACCCGTTTTTACACGATGAATCACTGACATTGATCACAGCGATTAACCTGACATATTCAGATTTAGACATTTAGTTTGGTTGCATGTCCTTTTTAAAGGTTTTAGCAGGAGGTTCCATCAGCAGCAGCTTTCACACAGAAACGTTTCGCTCAATAAAAATAACCCAAAGAAAATGAAACCGTTTTTACCTTCTCGTTTCCGGTGAGAAATCAAAGGTGTCTCTGATTTTCTTTGTTCTGCTGGTTCTGCTGCTGCAGACGGTCCAGACGCTGCTTCTCTGCTGCGGCAGGTTGAAATGAGCTCTGCGCCTGCGTCAAGCTCACCTGAGTATACACCAAGGCTTCCGTTTACGCATTTCAAAATAAAAGCCGAGCGGTAAAACGTCTGTGTTTTCCCCTCAGCGGATCTTATTGGTGATTTTAGTGAACACACTCCAACAGATTTACAGAAGAGAAACATGTATCTATCAGGGACAGCACACACACTGTGCAGTATCTTTATCTGACAGGTACTACTGCTAATAACAATATTAAACTTTATTCATAAAAGCACCTTTCATACACAAAAGGCAGAGCTTAGAAATGTAAACAAAAAATACATTTAAGAAGAGGAAGTAAAAAACACAATAAACTAAATTAAAAGAAACACAGACAGAAACATGTGAAAAGTCGATTATGCAACTTTAGTGAAAGTTACGTGCTTTTAATGGAACACATGAATGTTTCAGCTCAACTGAAACGTTTGTATGGATTATGATGTTTCATTTAATATTTTATCGGTTTTCTGTCAGCAGCATCTGTTAGCTGGATTTTATCCAACAACAAGTTACACATTTATTTTGAAAGAAGTGCAAGTTTCCGGTATGTTCGGTATGTTTCTAGCACACACACACACACACACACACACACAGTGTACCCAAAGGAATGTCGTATTATAACCATCAATAAGCAAATCAATAATCAAAATATGTACAAATGATTGATCATGAAATGAAACGCAGCCAGTCACAGGTCATGATTTGTTCTGTTTGAATAAACTTCATCAGCTTCAGTGGAAAAAACAGATTGTTGATTTAAGATATACACAAGTAAATACAATAAAGTGAAAACGATATAACAGATTTCAATCAATCGATCGCAGGATGTTTGCCAGCTCACAGCAGCTGACTGATGATCACGCTGACAGACTGTGTCACAGTGATAAAACACCAACTGCTCAGGCTGATCGAATGAAGTCACGTCAAGTCTGCTTTACTGTCACTTCATCCACACATACAGTACGTAGCTACACATTACGTTACTCTCTCCGACCCATGGTGCATCCAAATAACACGAACAGTAGAGCTTAAAATCCAAATAGACACAGATCAAATATAATGAAATCCATACGACTATATGTATGTTGGACCACAACTATACAATATACAAGTTTAAATGAAGCAGCGCAGGCACATGGCAGATAAAGTGCAAACCAGTGAAGTAGGGAAGCGGTGCAGATAAAGTGGTGCAAAAAGCTTATTCAGACCGATTAAAGTGACAACGGACAGTTCTGCTGTCTAACTGACTGAAGAGGCGTCAGCTCTGTGCTGAGTGAGATAATGAGCAGACCAATGCTGCGCCCAATGACTGGGCCATGTCACCGTGTTTGAGTCGGGGGAGGGAGTGGAAGGTCCCGGGATGCTGAATCTGGGAGGAGGTGGGGTCATAGTTCAGTGGTGTCTTGGCCAGAAGAGGGAAAAGGGGAGGCGGCAAGTTCGGGAGCGAGTTCAGCTTCCTGACAGCCTGATGGATGAAGCTGGCCTTCAGGCTGCTGGTCCTGGCCTGGAGACTCCGCAGTCTCCTCCCTGATAGCGGCAGACTGAAGAAGCTGTGTGACGGGTAGAATCACCTGAAGGGCTCTGCGAGCGGGACGGTTCCATAGATGTCCTGGAGGGAGGGGAGAGAGACACCAGTGATCGTCTCAGCTGCTCTCACTGTGCGTTGAAGGGTCTCCCGGCAGGACGCATGTCAGGCGCCATACCACACAGAGATGCAGCTCGTCAGAATACCAGAATACTCTCAATGGTGCCTCTGTAAAAGGTGCACATGATGGAGGCCGGGGCTCTCGCTCTTCTCAGTTTGCGGAGGAAGTAGAGACGCTGCTGTGCTTTCCGTCCAGGAGAGGTCCAGTTGAGTGACGGCGTGCGGTCGTGGGTCAGCAGAGTGAAGAGGAGGGGGCTCAGCACACATCCTTGGGGGGCCCCAGTGTTCAGTGTGATGATGCTGGATGTGTTGCTGCCGACACGTACTGCCTGAGGTCTTCCAGTCAGAAAGTCCAGCAGCCAGTTGCAGAGCGCAGTGTTGAGCCCCAGCTCGACCAGTTTGTGAATGAGCTGTTGAGGGATGATTGTGTTGAATGCTGAACTGAAGTCTATGAACAGCATTCTGACGTAGGAGTCTTGAGCGGTTGGACCAATATGCAAACTGGAAGGGATCCGGGGGGGGGCAGGGCAGACTTGATATAGTGCATGACTAGCCGTTCAAAGCACTTCATAAGAATAGGAGTAAGTGCCACTGGACGGTGGTCACTGAAGCAGGATGGAGATGGCTTCTTCGGGACTGGAATGATGGCGGTAGCTTTGAAGCATGTGGGAA
>CM022477.1:982121-1001642 GCA_011952105.1 Coreoperca whiteheadi
ACTTAAAAAAAACAGTTAAATCTAACGAGCCGCATAATCCTTTTCCCCCCCCCCCCCCCGACTTTTAGTTTCAGCTCTATTGATGACGGCGAACAGGTATCGACTTGAAGGAAGTTTAGAGCTACACTAGATGGACGGATGCCGTGATCAGAGCGTGTTGGCGTGAGCTCGTGCTGCATCCAGGCTGCTTTTATTTCCCAGAGTTCCTCTGGTTCCTGTGCTTATATAACCAGCAGAGACTCAGTGTTTCGGTGGAACAGAGCTCCAGCCTGCGGGCCAACAGCCACCACTGACCACCGGCAGCCCCACGCCGTGTGTGCGTGAGGGTGCTGGGGGTTTAACCCACTATAATCCACACGCACTGGGAGTGTTGTCTGAGCCTCCACACACACACACACACACACACCATCTGCCGGCATCCCCCAACTCATAAAACATGACACCAGCGGTTTGTCTGCTGTAT
The DNA here is from genome assembly GCA_011952105.1 of Coreoperca whiteheadi. Classification (NCBI taxonomy): domain Eukaryota; kingdom Metazoa; phylum Chordata; class Actinopteri; order Centrarchiformes; family Sinipercidae; genus Coreoperca; species Coreoperca whiteheadi. The sequence goes on from CM022477.1 coordinate 982,585, forward strand.
GAGTTTGTAATGAATTAAGGCTGAAACGTGAGCACAAGTGAGTGTGTGTGTGTGTGTGTGTGTGTGTGTTATTTAACGGAAGCTGGCCGGTTATATAACTTAATCTCACACACACACACACACACACACACAGCTCTCTGCTGTATAAAGAGGGACGACACTACCCGAATCACACGCAGGGTTTTAATGAATTTAAACCATTTAATGTTGATTGTAAGCGACACGTCGCACCGTCCAGTCCGTTGTGTTCATTTTGACCACAAATCGACAGAAGTAATCCGCCGTATCGTCGAAGCAAAGGCGGTAATCTGTTTCACTCCGAAGCCTCGCCGAGTAACGCCATTTTGATTCGTTACGACGCGGTTCCTGAGACACGGACAGCCGTTACACGGTCCTCTCTCGCGGCGACGAGCCGCAGCGTAGCGCGGCCTCTCGGTCTCGCTTCGTCAGTCGTTTAATAGAAAAGATTCGTTGATATCCCGTCGAAACGACCGCTAATCCGCTTTCTGTAACGTTAAATCGGTAACGCGTTACTAGCGACCACGAGCTCCTGACTCAAAATGTCTCTGACCGACCTCCGCGCGCCCCACGTCCGCCACCGAGCAGGGGGCGGGGGGGCACGGAAATATCGACAGGAGCTTTAATAAAAAGACGCTAAATGTAGTTTAAAAGTCAGTGTGACGAGGTGAAGTTTGATATGTGTCAGGAGAGACGGTAATTCCGTCGAAGTTTAAGCCGTTGGCGACTTAAGATGTCCGCTCGCAGAGAACGACGAAGCACCAACCGTCGTCGTCGTTGAGGTTGACGCGCAGTGTTTTTCCGGGACCGAAGCACCGCGACACACCGCCGCTCCGAGCCCGAACTAACTGACCGCCCGTTAAGTGTTATCCGGTCTTCATTGCTATGTCGTGTTCTCCGGTAAACCCGTTCCCCCGAGCGGCCGGTGACTGATTAAAAGTTAAACTTGCACGTCGGCAGTCCGTGTTATCAGGTGAACGGGACATAGCGACGCTGTGTGGACCAGAGAGACGTCCCGGTGCGAGAAGAACCGTAAGACGAGTTGTAGGTGACGCGTTTAGGCGGTAGAATGTGTCCGCGGAGTCACCCTGAGAGAAGCGGTTCCACCGGAGAGGCGGCGGCGGAGGGAGCCGCGGAGATGCTTCTGGGACCGCTGTTCTCAGCCGACGTGCGGGCGGGTAGTTGATCAGACTAGAACCCGAAACACGAGCGGTTTAACGGACCGAATGTCCCGAAGCAAACTTGCGGCTCACGGTGTTATCGGTACGCGGACCCCATGTGAAGAGCGCCGGGGAGCATTCAGCTAGGCTCCGGTCGCACATCACCTCCCGGGCTATTTCAGGCAACATTTCTAAATGTTATTAAAACCAAAGCCGCTCACCTCCGCCGCGCTCCTGTTCCGCAGCTCTAGAGTGATCCTCTTTTTCATGTCCATTTTGAAGTGTTTCGTCTGTGGCGATTTTAAAACAAAAAAGCGGGCGGCGAACAGTTGAGAAACTCCCGGAGACCCGAGCGGCAGCAGCTCTCCTCTGACGGCCACAGTTTGCCTACTGATCCTCCATGATACCTCGCACCCTGCCCCCTCCCCCGCGGCCCCGCCCCCCGCCGCACAGGGTTGGTCGCGCCCCTCTCCGCCGCCACTGATTGGACGGCGGGCACGTCAATCCGGACCGCTCGACCATAATCCGCGAGCTGGGCGGTAACATCCCGAAAGCCAGTGTCAGCCTGTAAGAGCCTCATGGGAGCTGTAGTTGTCACATATCATGAAATCAATCGTTACTTCTTCATAAAAACGACGAAGTCTCCGGACTTTGTTGTCCAGCACAGCAGGAGCCGGACACACGACCCCAGCGGCATGTTTCAGCGTTACAGAAAGGCCGAGGAAATAAGGCGTCCGTTACAAAATGCACCGAGGCCACAGGAGCTCAGCTAGCGGCATGCTAACGCTCAGACAGCAATCAACCCCGATCCATCGTCATCACCTTTTACTTAAAGTTGAAATAAGATCAAATTTCAATAAAGTGATAAACTCGGATATTTGTCATTAAAGAATAGGTTGCGTGTTAGCCACTAACAGATTAAGTGACCTCACGCGGGGCTCCGGCGGTTCCGGAGCTTTCAGTCGCCCCACACAATCCTCCACAGGCAGGTCGGAGACTTGACCGGTCACCGTGGGACCGGTTTCTGGTCGACTCGTGCCCAGGAAGATCGGTTTGTCAGCTGCTGGTCAAGAACAACAGGTTTTTAAATGTTTGACAAAAGAAAAACATAAAACTCAAGGTCCACTTACTAGCTTTCCCCGCCCCCAGAGTCTTCCTCAGCGGGTGCAGTTTGGTGGAAAATGCAGTGGAGAAGATCCACAGGTTACATGGCGCCAGCTCAAGAGCAACACGTCGTTGAATCATCAAGCACGTTATTTCTTCTCTGTAGTTTTTATTCCCACAAACGTTCACGATTTAAAGGTCACCGGAAGCTTCTTCTAGGAAGATGCATTCGATCTAAATTTGTCATAGGCAAACAATATTATATATAAAAGAATGCAGTTGAGAATAAGTTAATTCTTGACGTTTGGCAAGACGATCTCAACACAAGGTCCATTTAGCAGCTGTTCTGGAGCTTTCGACCCGTCTCCGCAGATAAAGGTTCTATTTCTGCTCCCAAGGTCACCGTGACGTTAAACCTGTCAACTCCCCACCAGATACCAGCTGCTTTTATAGCCCGTTTACTTTTAAAGATGTTCTTCTTTGTGGACTTTTTGCTTTTACGTCATCACCTTTATTATTTGTTTTGATGTCCTCGCTTCTGCAACGTCACAAAGAAAAGTTCACGAAAGAATCATTTTTCAAAAAAAGGTTTGGAGGGACACGTAACTTAGAGAAGAAAGCTGGTGTCGCTTTATCATCTACCAACCGACTCACTGGTGTGCGTATCAAAGCCTGCTGTATGTCATTCCTCTGAGCTCAGCGTTACTAGAAACCCGTCGGCGAGCACCGAACACTCTGTGGCCTTCGAGCTCGGATAAAACCATTTCACGAGTGGCGCCGGGTTCAGGCGTCTCTGTGCGACACCATCAAACTCAAACACACAACACAGAAGTTCGTATTTAAAAAAAACAAACAAGTGTTTATATTTCAGATTACCAATGCAGGCAGCCATCATCATCATCATCATCAACATCATCACGGTGAAGCATTCAGGTACAGTTAAAAAAATACAACTTTATATGTACATAGAAAAAGGTTGGCTTTGCCGAGCTTATAAAAATAACAGGTCGACATCACTCAACTGAAGCGACGCAGAATCACTGACAGAGCAGCGAAGGGCACGGCGGGCTGCTGAGAGGCTACAGCTGATGGGTAGTGACCAATCACTGTTTCCCACTGGGGGCCCAACAGGGCTGAACCAGGACAGGAAGAAAGCCCAGAACCAGGGAAGGGAAAACTGACTTCAGGTGTTTTATCTCTAACGACAGACCGCATCGCGTTTCTGAGCATTTTATCAGAATGCTCAGAAACAATCCAACCGATCGGAGCCGGACTTCCTTCCGGTTCCTCCTCAGTTCATTTCTGTGAAACTCAAGCTGCCGCAGAGATCACTAATCACAGCCAGCGTGCTGATGAGGTTTCATTGTACGGTTGAGTTTGAAAAGCTCTCTCATCGTCATGTAGTAACACCCTGTCCGCACATACGGACTCCAATCGTACGATCGTGGTACGTTAATAATCTCTCCTTATTTAACCCTGAGGATGTGAACCCTGGGCCGACGGACAACTGATGAACTGTTTGGAAGAGAAGTCCTTATCCTACCAAGTACCATCCAAGGCAGGGTGAGCAGCTGCCGTCTGACTCCAGACCTGCAGGGCCCGAAGAGTCCCAGGGGCCCCATGTCAACGGGTTTTTAGCGGATTAGCTAATCCTTGCAGAGTGGCCCTCGATCAAACTGTAAAGGTGTTTTTAACCAAATAACCACAAGTGCTGCCACACGGGCAGACCCCACAAACTGAAGTGAACGTCGTGTTCTGTGGGCACCGCACGAAACTGAGAGTTGGAAGTGACCTGGGACACGCAGTAGGTGGCCGCCAGGGGCCCGGAGGTGTCCGTTTGGTCGTCTTCTGGATTTATGAAGTTGCTGTTCAGCAGTCAACTCTCGTGATTCAGATGCCGGAGCGCCCTTGAACTCAGCAGCAGGGAGAGTTTGGCAGTTTGGCTGCTTAACCTTAACCAAAAGAATAAAGATGACTGAAGGACTGCACATTTTATCAAAATAAAACAAAAGCCGACAGCTCGACCGGAATGTAAACAAGTGTAATTAAAGAGCTAAACACATGCGACATCACCTTTAAAGGCCCACGAGACCAGAAGGAGGCCCTGACGGTCTAAATCGCCTCTGCGGGGACAAATATATTCCCCTGAATTTATAAAGAGTACCACAGCTGATGATAAGTGGAAAGAGTTGGTAAATGGAAATCATTTTCATATTTGATCAGCTGTTCAGGTTCTATGTTGTGAAGATTTGCCGTTTAAAAACCAAACCGAACTCTTCTACGACAGTAACCAACGTTTGAAGACCTCGGGCTTGGTGACGGGAACCTGTCACCATTTCATGGACTGAACTAAGAAGCTATAAAATAATCAGCACGCTGATCGATGATGAAAACAATCCCAGGTTGCAGCCCTGTTGGGCCCAACAAGCCTTTAACCAGCTGAAGTTGGGAAACAAAGCTGCTGGTTCGAAATAATAATCAACATAATTACAGAGCAGATTAACGGTTTCCATGATGGACCTGGTTCAGCTCTCGTCAGGACTCTGGGATCACAGCAGGTCAGTCTGGGAGTAAAGACGAGCTTTTCTTTATTCAAACATTATTTGGCTTGAGAACGCTTTGTCCCAAGAGTGCCTCAAAAACAGCTCCGCTGAGGCCATTCGGCCTCCTTAACCCAGGCAGCAAATGGGAAATGTTGTTTGGCGCCCAGAACGGTTTTCAAAGAACTCACATGAGTTTGTTCTGTTCCTGAAACATGATGAAGTCACATGTTCAAAAACAAACTGAGTCTAAACAACAGAAACAGAATATGAAAGAAGGAAAGCAGTTCAGAGGGAGTTATTTTAGTGTCCAAAAAACAGTTTTTTCCTTCCCTTTCACAGCAGTCGTGGCCTTATTTTGTCTCTTCTGGGGAAGCAAAATGGTGCAAGCTACAGCAGGGTTCGAGCGACCGGGTTCCAAAAAGGTTTAACGTTAGAGCTACGAAGGCATCAGATGTGTCGGTTCCGGGATTTACCCAATAAAAACAAACAATCAACAAACACTGAACCTAACGGGAATAAAGGGATTTAAATGGGTATGCTGGGGATAACCATCTGCGCTCAAAAAAAAAAAAAAATCAAGGAGGGGAAAATGTTAAATTGACAAACTAAAACTAATTGCCTGCTGTGTGAGAGTCTCACTCCGAGCTGAATGGGGAAGCAAAACGGTGCGTTAAGGTGATGTTCAGGGACAACCGACGTTACTTTAAAGTGGTTTGGGGATGACTGATTGCGGTTACAACAAAGAAAAGTAAATACGCCTTTGAGCAAAGGTTCGACCTCCTGAGATAATTTCTCTTTTTCCTCTCTGCTGTCGCTTTCTTCTCCTTCAGTTGGTCTCCGTCCCCCTTCTGCAGCAGCCATTTTGCATCCCGATTAAGTAGGCATTCAGTTAGAGTACAAGTGGGAACTAAAGATGGCACACGGCCGAACGCCTCCGTCATGTTTGTTTAGTCTGTTTTCAGTCGACGTTCTCCTCCTGTTTTTGGGGAAGCCCTTTTGTTTTTCCTCTCTGGGATTCAAAATGGTGCACACTGGAAACCATCCTGCCGTGACTCATCTCCTTCCCCTCCATCACACTCTCTGTTAAAAGGGATGCAAATTAGCGCGAGTCAAACCAACCATCTCCCGTTCCGATGAGTCTTTTCGTCTGCGTGTCGCCCCCTCCCCCAGCCCTCTCTGTTAGGAGCTGACCTCCGTTGTCTCTCCCCCCGTCTCCACCAGCGTCACCTGACCCTCCTCCCCCTCCATGATGATGCCTCCCTCCTGCAGCACCACCATCTCTCCCTCCTCCTCCACCATGCTGGCCGCTGCCTCCTCCTCGTCCTCCTCCCCTCCCACCACCTCCTCGGGGCTGGCGGCGTTGGTGGCGGTGCTGACGGCGGCGGAGTTGGCGTTGGTGCTGTTGGCCTGACTTTGGGACATGGCCTCCAATTTGACGCGGTACTCCTCGGCCTCCTGCTCCTTACGCAGCAGCTGCTGCCGGTACTCCTGCGCCTTCCTGTTGGCCTCCTGCAGCTGCCTCTGCAACAACTCCTGGAGAAGAAGAGGAGGACGTGATCAATCCAGTATTAAGGAGACTCATTCACATTAACACTGGATCAAATAGTTCCAGGTACTAAGGAGATACAGGCACTAAACTCAGGAAATACACATCATTCTTGCACATTCCTGTTTGTGTTTGAAAAGCTTCCTAAAGACAGCTGTTACGGCAGGGCTGTTGTATTGGACTGCATTAGACTGTAGCGACGTACCTAATAAAGAGGCCAGAGTGAATTTAAAAGTCCCAACTAGAGTCCGACTGATAAATCAGTAATATATCAGCCTATTGCAGATACAGTAGATCAATATCAGCGTATATGTCGGCCGATCAGTAACTGTAATGTCAGAGCAGAAATGTTAAACTGGGTTTGAGGTCAGTTAGAAACAAACATTACAGAGCTCTGATAAGTTGATTTCAACACTGTAAAATGCTCTTATCAGTATTTATCTTAAAGTCCAGAGATGGAAGCACATTAGAGATGGTTCCTGCAAAGGGTCGAGCTTGGTAAATGTGGTTTTAAAACTATTTTAATGTGACGCTTAAATCATGATAAATATACTAGATCCCAACTATACAGTTACTACAACAACAACTGTTACTTCTACTGTTACTACCACTACAGCAGGAGACATGCGGTCCACTCACCGTCTCTCCTGTGTCGTTGTGATTGTTGGTCACCTCCAGCTTCCTCTTCCTGGAGGGTGGGGGCTGCGGCTCCTCCGTCACCACCTCCTCCGTCACGGTGTTGGCCGGCACCGCCAACACTGAACACACAAACACACAGCTTCGTTAATAAAATGCCGATGCGACTCAGAGCGCGCGGAACGGAGCGAAGGTCGTGCGTGTCGTACTCTGCTGTCCGTGCTGCATGGTGACAAAGAACGGCGGCGCCATCCCCCCTGTGGTCTGCAGGTTGCCGTGCTGGTCCGTTACTATGGTGATGACCCTCTGACCCGCCTCGTTGACGACAGTGGCGTGCTGGATGTTGGAGTCCAGAGCGCTGGCGGCCATCGCTTCTTCTGAGTCACCTGACACACACAGACAGAAACGTTACACCTGTGCAGGACACATTCAAGAGCTCGGCGTGTGCGTTTGCGTGCGAGTGCTTGTACCCGTGTTGGCCTTGTTGAGCAGCTCGGCCAGGTTGACCACGCCCCCCTGAATGCCAGGTATTCCCTGGATGATGAACTGCGGCTGGTTGGTGGTGGTGCTGGTCTCCACATTCATACTCACCTGGTTCATGTTCACCTGGTTCATGTTCACCTGGTTCTGCATGCCCTCCTGCACGCACGCACGCACACACAGATAAAAAGCAGGACTTATCGAACTATATAAAAAAGCGGTTTCATCTCAAGTGATTATTCAAAGCATCGCAGCAACCTGTGAATCGGACTCGACCCTGAAGGAATAAAGGCGTCATCAGCTCCTGGTCGAACATTATTAATCAGAAATATTGATCTATTAAAACCTCCAGTCCAGGTAAAAGTCCAGGTTGTTTTGTAGCTTTCATAAGGTTCTAGATATGAGTTAGAACAGCTGTAATAAAGTACAATCAAATAAAGTCTATAAATATCTAAATAAAGCAGATGACAACGAGTATAAAAGCTCTGGGATCAGTTCAACACACCAACAAACATCATTTATAAGAACTGTAAAAACAGCACTTGAGATTCAAAGTGCTGATATTCTGTTCAATCATCTAACAGCCAACGCGCAGGTCACAGGTCAGAGGTCAGAGGTCAGTCTGACCGATCCTCACCTGCAGCAGCAGCATCAGCTCCGTGTTCTGGATGTCGACGGCGATGTCGAATGGCGTCTTGTCGAACTTACTGAGCGCGTGCACGTCGGCTCCGTGTTTGATGAGCGTCTCGGTGACGCCGTGGTGTCCGTGCTGCGCCGCCCAGTGAAGAGCCGTCATCTTCAGCATGTCTTTGGCGTTGATGTCCGCACCGCTCTGAAAGTGGAGGCGGGGCGTTAGAGGCTCTGCGGGGGGGGGGTTGTGTTTCTGTTTCAAAAGGTCTAATAAAGATATTGTTTGAAAAAACAACAACACAGAATTGAACTCATCCTAAAAGCTTTCCTTTTCTCCCTCTGAGGCCTTTTCAGACCGCTTGGCTTCTTCTGCGTTACAGTGAAGCTTTGCATGAAGACCCGAAGGTAAACCCACAGTAAAGCTCTCACCCGGACCAGCAGCTCCACGATGACGGTGTGTCCCTCGGCGGCGGCCATGTGCAGCGGGGTCCTGTCCACTTTGGTGCGGGCGTCTCTGCTGACGCCGGCTCTCAGCAGGACATCGGCGGTGGAGTAATGACCGTGCTGGGCGGCCAGGTGGAGGGGAGACGTCCCCAGCTACAGGACACACAGGACACGTCTACGATAGTCACTAACATCAGGAGGACAAACCATTCAGAGAAACACAACAGGCACCCGGCTGACTCGGACACGAAACAAAGACAAGCCCGAGTTTTACTTCCTGTTTTAAGAAAAACACACAGATTCATTTCCTGCCACGTTTTGCTAAAGTTTTAAACGGCTGTATGAACAGGAAGTCTTGATAATATACGTTCTGTTTTTGGAATGGGAGTTTGGGGTTAGTCAGGGATACTGTGCAGGGAGACCCACAGGAAGGCAGCTCTGTCTCAGACATCAAATCTGGATTATAAATCAAGGAAAACTTGTGTTAAAACAGAAAGCAAAGGGACGCCTCCTGTGCGTTCTTTGACTGTGACGTCGTGAAGAAACGGGACGGGATGATTGGTTAGCAGTTAGCAGTTCCTACTTCTAGAACCACGCTTCGTCAGAGAATCATCTCCATCATTAACTGGGGTTATTGTGGGAAACATATTGAGACAGTGGTAAATACTACAATCCCCGTGACCCCCCCAGTCGAAGTCGGCGTCTCACCCAGTCGGTGGTGAACGGAGCTCCGTTGGCCATCAGGTTTCGGACCTCATCGTCTTGACCTTTACGAGCCGCCTCCAGCAGACGCTTCCCCAGGTCCACCAACGACATCTGACGCACACAGCGGAAACATTTACGTCCTTTACGTGCGTCTCACTGGACAAAACTTTATTCCACGTCAACACACGGACACCGTGTTTGCTCCAACGGTCCAAAGTAAAGCTTTGACTTTCTACTTCTACTCCGCCGCATGTCCACATTTATCTGACAGCTTCAGTTACGTCACTGGTGGAGTGGTATCCAGTGAACGCGTTAGAAGCTTAACCCTATTACTGCATCACAGTTTGTCGACGTTAAATCACTGAAAGCTTAAGCAGTTAACAAACTACAGGAAATTAATAGACAACTATTTAAAAACTAATTCAAGACATTTTTGGGGCAAAAGCGTGTCTGGTCTCCGCTTCAATGAGAATGCGTGCTGCTGGGTTTATTAGCAGAACCTCTTCTCAGCTCTTAAATGTGTCAGCTGGGACTGGAACGGTTCTGAGCATTTGTCACTAGTTTCTGAAGTCAAGTGGACCAAGCGGGTCATCGCTTAATAGAGACAACAACCCGAGACGAACTGAAAAGAGTTTAATAGTCTCACAAAAAGAACCCCACATGTTAAAATACCATAAGACCCACCGAACCCACGCAAACGTCAACAGGTTTCCAGCTGCTGCCTTTCTCCGTGCGACTGCTCGTACATCAGAAACATACACGACAATAATGTCCTGGCAGCCAATCAGCCTGCCTGTTCACTTTCCTCCACATGCCAAAGTCCCTCAGTTTGCACAGGTGTTGTCCGACTGGTGAGGAAGTTCAAGCTATTTGCAAATAAAGGGTTCCATGTAAAATATATAACGCCCCCCCCCCCCCAGCCCTCCTCACACAGGACACTTTAGGGTAAATGTGGAAAGACTATAACCGTTAATGGTTTGAACATGTGTGTGTGAGCATGCAGAGACGGAGGCCGGACCGGACCAAAACAACCCAATCGTGCGTCCGATAATGGATTCAAATTTCCCGAGTGTGTTTTGGGCGCTAACGACATCGATAACATCCGACGGCTGAACACACTCACAAAAAAAGATAACTTCGCAAAGAAACTAATTGTAACTGGTTTTAAACAAGCAGCACTGGTGTAAGCGGGCATATTCTTTTTTTTAAAATTATATTTTAACGGAAAAGTGGAGAAAGCTAACGGCAAGTTAGCCCGAGACCCTGTCCGGTAACGGAACCCGCGGCGTACACAGGGCTTGCCATTGATAAACAGCGGAGAAGGACGAGGCTTTTCTCTCCGCGGCCGAGGAGCCATTTTACGCGCCTTCACGGACAGAAAAGAGTCCGCCATGTGCCACGTAGCCCTGTCCCCCTCTCCCTGCTGCTGTTTGCCACCGCGGCCGGTGAAACCCACAGCCTGCTCCCCCGAAACATTTACAGCAACGCGGACAGGAAACCCTTTGATATTAAGATGCTGGTTTTCCGGGGGAAGTCACACAGAAATTTCCTATTTTACACGCGGAGAGAAAAAAACTACTTCCACATCCGGTTAACTAGCATTCTCCGGGCGCGCGCCGCCGGCCCGCTTACCGGAGATTTGTCCGGTGAAACCCTTCAAACTATGTCGGCTTAACGTTTCTGAGCATTGCACGCGTGAGGAGGCAGACTGGCTGCACCGGAGGAGGGCAGAGCGGCCACTCACCGCGTCCAAGGGTGCTGGGAGCCCGCCGGGGAGCTCTCCTCTGCTAATGTTAGCACGCTAGCCGGCCAAACGGAACAAACCCCGCCGTGTGTGGAGGGTCTGTGCGCCGTTATCGCTCCGCGTTTAGTACCAACAGGTCAGTAATGTGCTAACTCCGGTTTGCAACACGCTAAACAGGGACATTAGGCGCCGCCGCGGCTCGTCGGGCTCCTCCGGGCTTATTTACCGCAGCAAGCTAGCGGGAGGCAGCTGGCGCGCGCCCGGATGTTATGGATGCAGCCTTCAAAATAAGAGCAACAAAAGCGTATCCTTGGTTTCTTCAGTTCTGTCGAAGAGTGAACGTTTCTCAGGGCCGATGTTGACACTAAAATGTCTTGTTTTATCCCAGAGATATTCAGTTTACTGTCACAGGACACAGAGGAAACCAGCAAGTCCAGGAAGCTGGAACGAGCCACGTTTTATGGAAGTTCAGTTTATTCAGCTAACGTATGTATTGCTTCAGCTCAGTGTACGTGTGCTGGGTAAGATGGTGGGAATCTGAAGGTTAAGAAAATGTTCTCTGACTGATGCATGGGCTCCTCTGTCTGAATTGCTATCAGTTACAACGCGACTGTAATGCGTTAACGAGATCTTTTTCTACGCTTTATTGTAATAACATTGCTCCCATATGTAAACCTACTTGGCAATAAAGCTGAACCTGAGGAGACCAAACCTGTCATGTGTAAAACAAAAACTCAGCGTAGTAGTAATAATCTGGACAACAGAAACGTGTAAAACTCTAACGTGTTTGATATTATCAGAGTAGGATTTCGTGTCGTCTGTCCACATTTTATGCTGAAAGTCCTGACCGGAAGCGCGGTCTTCGTTGCTTTTGCTCTGACGCTGGTGTTTACCAGCTAGCTGTGTTAGCCGTTATCCTGTGAGCGCGCAGACTGTCAGCAAGTTAAATTAAAGCGTGTTTTACCTTCCTCTCTCGCAGCTTCCCGCGCGTTTACGTCCCCCGACGTCAGTCGGACTACGGCAGCTGTTCACCCGCCGAGCACGAGTTTAGAAACAGGTATTTTGGGGGTTTTATCTGGTACAAATATGGCGGCGCCTCGACACCGGAGGTGGAAGCCAGAGCGAGTGAACCCCCTGTGGGCGGGCTCTGTGGCGACACCGTGGGACGGATCTCGGGTCGGTTTTAACGGCAGAGTGAACCCCCTTAGCGGTGATACACGGCCAACAGACGGCTGACCTGGGATCAGCCCGTGGAACAGCCGCATTCCTGCCTGCTGAGCTCCGCGCTCATTACAAACAGGCTGACTTCATTATTAATTTGGCTGTTACTGCTTTTTGTGTTTAACCTCATGTAAATATGAAGAATAAAACACGTTTAAACCCACAAGTCACTAAACTGGACCCTGATCATGAACATCTCTGCAACACTGGACATAACTGTGCAATATTCTGTGTTAATGCCACTGAATACACCCTGATATGTATTATTTATCCTTCTAGTACGGCTGTGCAGTATCCTCCGTCCCATTATATAATGTTAATGAGCTACACGTGACCTGACAGCTCATGCACTGTTACTGTCTACTGTAATATTAACCTCAACCGGTTAACCCACTCTGTACATTACACTTATTTAATTTTAAATGTATACTTATACCCACTTTGTAGTTGCCTGTATTATATTATTGCTTTTTGCTCAGTACTTGTATTCTTGTGTGCAGTGACGTGACAGTGAGCTGCTGTTACAGAGCGTTTCCCCTCTGGGATCAATAAAGTGTTTCTGACTCTGATTCTGATGATAATCCAGTAGCTTCGGTCGATAAACTGATCTGGACTCAGTCGTGGCAACATTAACGTTGATTTGTGCCTTAATGTGATGACATCATTTGATTCAGTAGACAAAGACAGACATTTCTGTCTGGTTATTTTATCCACGTGTTTCATTTTAAATCATCTGTTTCGTAGGAAATGTGCTTTACCTCCGCGTACTGTTCCTGACAGCGTGAAAGAGGATTTTATCCTTGACTTCTAGTTTCCGCCCGTCAGTATAATGTGTGGCTGAACCTTTCCAACACAAAGAACGTTCCACAAACACGATGAACTTCCTGTTGAGGACATTTTTACATTAAGAATTATTTACCAAACACACAAAACGAGTTTTGTACTTTTATTCAGTGAAACGTCAGCAGACGGGAATATTTCCTTCTGCCTGTAAGTCTTTTTGTTTCTGATCTGTTTTGTTGTATTTGAATAGAAATAAAGATTTGTCTGAAAAGCGAATCATGTATTTTTCTACAGAGGGAGCAGAGTCGCTGTTCTAGTGTCTTTCCTTCGGTGTGTTATTGTCTGTCACTACGTTCTCTTCATGTCTGTGCTAATGATCGTTTAGAAGAGGATCTGGGATCTGTCAGCAGTGACGAAGCAACGCTTCATTTAAACCCAAATAAACATGTCAGTTTTTCCTTTATATACATAGAATAAACTCCTTTCCTGTCCAGGAGTCACACTTAAGAACGTGTGAAGGAAAACAAGTCATGTTGGTCGCAAAAGGACATTTTCTTTTATTGTTGGCAGGTGTGCAGCACATTCTGACAGCTGTGGCTCCAGTTTGAGGCCTGCTCAGGGAAACAGCCTGACAAAGAAACAATGCATAAGAAATGAACCAGGTGGAACCGAAACCGTCAAAGAAGCAGCTCGGGGTAAAAGGACAGAAAGGCACAGATGGAAACAGACAAGAACTGTAGTCTCGGGGGGTTTTGAACGCATCACAAACCGTTGAATAAATAAATAAATAAATAAGACGTCAAAAACAGCTGAATCATGGAAACGCCGAATCAGAACAGGGCTTCTGATATTTTGTCCACTTGCAGACGGGGTTCTTCTCTCCTCAAACAGGAAGGTTGTTGCTTCTGATGTCAGTGTAAACACAGAAACCAGGTTTAGAATCAGATTCAGATCAGGGGACATGCAGACGAGGACAGCTGATCTGGGGTCTGTATCACGCAGCGGGGTCAGCTGTCTTTGGGTGTAACTCTGGTTTCAGCTCTGCTCGGACACGAGGAGACGCCGAGCGTCTCCAGGTCCAGAATCGAGAGAGGTTTCCACCTGAAGGGGATCATCGCTGCCCTCTGAACGTCTCAGGCTTCACTTCTCTTCAAGCTCAAACCAAACCACCTCTTTCTGAAGCAACCTGCTAAACAACGGGCCCTTTTTGTTGTCAACATCTAACCTAAAGCGGATCAGTGGTGTCCAATGTGTGACGCGCTTCATAACAACTGTACCTGCACTGACTCCATTACAGTCTGGTCACGTCTGAAACTGATGAAACACGTCAAACTGCAGTTCCACCGTCCTGGGTGGAACGATCTTCACACATTTCTATTGTTTGCTCTCCTTTTTTTTATTCCTTCCTGCATATTAGTGATTGTAGTCTAGTTTCTAAACCTAAAAATACTTTTTTGGGGAGACGGCGTCTCTCCGTGGACTCGGAGGCACCGAGCAGGTCGATGATCAGCCGTTACGATCCGGACTCGCAGCGTGATACAGACTCCAACATCTCAGCCGCCTGCGCTCAGTCACATGATTCAGTCTTTGTGGTTTCAGGACAAGTGATGAAGGATCAGAGAGTGAAGACAAAGCTGTGAACCAGGATCAGTCTCAGCAGACCTCGGACTCTGTGGGACAGACTGTTTTAGTGTGAAAGCCACGCTCTTATTTTGGTGACTTCCTGAAACGGTACCATTTCCGTCTGTGAGGAGGTGAGGCCTGCGGAGACTGATCTGGGGTCGGAGGTCAGGTGACGTGGGGCTCATCTGGGGTCGGAGGTCAGGTGACGTGGGGTTGTGTTTCAGAGCAGCAGGTTGAGGTCGGCCAGCAGAGCGTCCACGTCGGCGATGGGAGCTCTCCAATAGTTAAAGGAGGAAAACTCGGACAGGCCGCCCTGCGGACGGACAGACAGACAGACAGGCATTAGCATAGAGCAGCTAACGTGGCTAATTTAACAACTGATCTGAAAACAGTTCTGAAAATCAGAACGATCGACTGCTCCATGTTTAGAACAGTTTTTGGTAACTTCCTGTTCTTTTTGTTAACGTGAGTCACGGAGAGTCGTGATGCTTCGGCTGCTAGCAGCCTGTGTTCACACCGTTACCACGGAAACAAATCTGTTCACACCGTTATCACGGAAACAGACAATAATCCAATGGATTACTGTTGATACTGAACTGAGCCGTTGGAGCAGCTTTGTGTGTTTAGTGTCTGTGTGTGTGTGTGTGTGTGTGTGTGTGTGTGTGTGTGTGTGTGTGTGTGTGTGTGTGTGTGTGTGTGTGTGGGTGGTGGCTGAACGGGATCAGCCGGCTGAAGGAGAACACATGTTCCAGCAGAGGTTCACACGTTCTCCCTCCTTATGCAGACGATGTGTTTGTTTACCTCTGTGATGCGTTCAGGGACATTTTACAGTGTAATAAAGCCCAGCTCCTCCTCTGGCCCCTCACCTCCTCGTCCTGACTCCTCAGCGAGGACGGCTTGTCTTTCCCTTTGATGCTATTGGCCGGCTGACCGTCCGTCAAACCCAGATCCTCCAGCTCCGACAGGTCGAGGGCCGGGATTGGCTGCCTCCAGAAGAGGAAGGAGTCGTATTGGCTGTTGGACTTCAGCATGTTTCAGTCTGAGAATAAAAGCACAGAAACATAAACAGAAGCTAGTTCTGCTCTTTGTTGCAGTAGAATGTGTTCATTTCTCTATGGACTCTGGTTCTTTTTGAAACAGCACAACCAGTGATGTGAAAGCACACACTGTATGTGAAGGCGCCATGTCTGCACCGCCTCCCGCTGTACCCCGGGTACGGGAGCTGGGTATCGAGGTCCCACCCACACACCCAGCCTCAGCTGTCAATCATGACATAACACCCCCTTTTTCATAGCATCGAATAACTAATTAAATCCAAACCTATCAGAGAAACGAACTCTTGAACAAACATCAGCGCGATGAGAACAACCTGAACTGACAGAAACCACGTTTGGGAAACATTTATGTGACGTGTGCTTTGATGTTTTTAGTTCGGCTCATCCGTTAACATGGAGGGGGGCGGGGCTTATGACCTGCACTGCAGGCAGCCACCAGGGGGCGACCCAGGTGTTCTGGCTTCACCTTTAGCGAGCCGTCCCGCGGGCCCTCTTTATACACAGTCTGTGCGAAGGCATCGTGAAGTTTCTGACCGTCCTCGGTGTTTATTTCATTTTATTTGACTTTTTTTAACACTTTGTTTTGATTGCTGTAAACTTTAGTCTCACGAAAGGTTTGTTGTTTCCTGTGTGACGCCCTGTGGGCCGCATGTCTGAGAGCTGCTGTGGAAATGTAGTCGAGCTGTCCGTCCGTCTGGGTCTGGTTTTATTTTTAGACTCTGCAGTTCACAGACAGAACTTCCAGTTTATATTCATAAAAACAGATGGATCTCTGAAATATAACAAGGGGAGACATTAAATAATGAGACGTTCAAATTTAGAGTCGGTGAAGTTTAAAACTGCAATGTGACCTGAGCTCAGGCAGAGTATTGATTAGACGAGGAAATCAATAAACAGCTCGCAGATCAGTCCGTTTCCTGTTGTACTTCTGACTTCTCCTTTCAAAGAGCCGCAAACTCCAACGGGCCCTGAAAGCCTCTCAGCTCCGCGTTAAGCTGCTTTTCTTAATCAGGCAACTAACTGGAAATCACCAAGCTGGATTTCACCGATTCCAGATCATTTCTATTGTAGAGACGTGACATCTGAGTTATTGATGGGTTAAAAAATCGTTTTCACCTTTAACTGCAGTGGCGGTTTTGTGTGTTTTAATCAGTGTTGGGATGTGACTTAGCTTAGTGGAGACTTTGTCCTCCATCAGAGACTCAGAGACATCTTTATATTTATTCCTCTGAGTCCAGAACAGAAACTGGGTCATCGTGTCACTGCAGACTGAAATAAACCTCGACACTTCTCTGACTCAGCACTCTCCCAGCCTGACACTGATGAGTCCACCTGCCACCAAACTACAGTCACATTTCTGTCGATTTTATTTTCGGCTGGTTTTCTTGTGGAACAGACCTATTGATCGTGGGGCGTTGGCCCTGATTCCCTGCGGCTGATGGTCGGCGTTCTGACCATGACATGGATGTCACCAATATATCTCTGTGTTTGTGCCATGTTTGTTATTGATCAGATGTTGAAATCGCGGGATGAATCGATCACTGATCAGCTTGTATTAGGCGTTGGCCCGGTGTTCTGGCTCATCACCGGCCGATGATGCAGCCGGTTAAACCCGTTTTTACACGATGAATCACTGACATTGATCACAGCGATTAACCTGACATATTCAGATTTAGACATTTAGTTTGGTTGCATGTCCTTTTTAAAGGTTTTAGCAGGAGGTTCCATCAGCAGCAGCTTTCACACAGAAACGTTTCGCTCAATAAAAATAACCCAAAGAAAATGAAACCGTTTTTACCTTCTCGTTTCCGGTGAGAAATCAAAGGTGTCTCTGATTTTTCTTTGTTCTGCTGGTTCTGCTGCTGCAGACGGTCCAGACGCTGCTTCTCTGCTGCGGCAGGTTGAAATGAGCTCTGCGCCTGCGTCAAGCTCACCTGAGTATACACCAAGGCTTCCGTTTACGCATTTCAAAATAAAAGCCGAGCGGTAAAACGTCTGTGTTTTCCCCTCAGCGGATCTTATTGGTGATTTTAGTGAACACACTCCAACAGATTTACAGAAGAGAAACATGTATCTATCAGGGACAGCACACACACTGTGCAGTATCTTTATCTGACAGGTACTACTGCTAATAACAATATTAAACTTTATTCATAAAAGCACCTTTCATACACAAAAGGCAGAGCTTAGAAATGTAAACAAAAAATACATTTAAGAAGAGGAAGTAAAAAACACAATAAACTAAATTAAAAGAAACACAGACAGAAACATGTGAAAAGTCGATTATGCAACTTTAGTGAAAGTTACGTGCTTTTAATGGAACACATGAATGTTTCAGCTCAACTGAAACGTTTGTATGGATTATGATGTTTCATTTAATATTTTATCGGTTTTCTGTCAGCAGCATCTGTTAGCTGGATTTTATCCAACAACAAGTTACACATTTATTTTGAAAGAAGTGCAAGTTTCCGGTATGTTCGGTATGTTTCTAGCACACACACACACACACACACACACACAGTGTACCCAAAGGAATGTCGTATTATAACCATCAATAAGCAAATCAATAATCAAAATATGTACAAATGATTGATCATGAAATGAAACGCAGCCAGTCACAGGTCATGATTTGTTCTGTTTGAATAAACTTCATCAGCTTCAGTGGAAAAAACAGATTGTTGATTTAAGATATACACAAGTAAATACAATAAAGTGAAAACGATATAACAGATTTCAATCAATCGATCGCAGGATGTTTGCCAGCTCACAGCAGCTGACTGATGATCACGCTGACAGACTGTGTCACAGTGATAAAACACCAACTGCTCAGGCTGATCGAATGAAGTCACGTCAAGTCTGCTTTACTGTCACTTCATCCACACATACAGTACGTAGCTACACATTACGTTACTCTCTCCGACCCATGGTGCATCCAAATAACACGAACAGTAGAGCTTAAAATCCAAATAGACACAGATCAAATATAATGAAATCCATACGACTATATGTATGTTGGACCACAACTATACAATATACAAGTTTAAATGAAGCAGCGCAGGCACATGGCAGATAAAGTGCAAACCAGTGAAGTAGGGAAGCGGTGCAGATAAAGTGGTGCAAAAAGCTTATTCAGACCGATTAAAGTGACAACGGACAGTTCTGCTGTCTAACTGACTGAAGAGGCGTCAGCTCTGTGCTGAGTGAGATAATGAGCAGACCAATGCTGCGCCCAATGACTGGGCCATGTCACCGTGTTTGAGTCGGGGGAGGGAGTGGAAGGTCCCGGGATGCTGAATCTGGGAGGAGGTGGGGTCATAGTTCAGTGGTGTCTTGGCCAGAAGAGGGAAAAGGGGAGGCGGCAAGTTC
>CM022477.1:1014466-1026568 GCA_011952105.1 Coreoperca whiteheadi
GAGGGGGGGAAGGGGGGGCAGGTAGGGAGGAGGGCAGGCAAGGAAGGGGGGCAGGTAGGGAGGAGGGCAACCTCCATGTGGGCTTCAGTGGAACCTTTAGAAGCTCAGAAAAGACACAAGTGACCCGGTGCTTCTCTGCTCCCACAGATCGACCTGAACCCGACAGTCCGGGGCCTTTTCGCTTCACCAGTTGCACCAGCGGACTTCAGCGGATTTTGGATTAATCAACGCAGATCTTTTTCCTGCGTTTCTGAGGATCCCGTGAACGTCATTTAACACTTTCCTCTCAGAACTTGTGGAAATTCACTTTTTATTTGATCTTTTCTGCCCCGGGCGGCTGCCGGTCTGAGGCGGGGTGTGTTCGGGGGTTTTGGTCCTCTGGCTGCGGCTGCCGGTGAAGGTTTTGTCTGAATGCCCCAGGATTACCCGCAGGCTGCAGTTCCTCTCCCGGCCTGCAGGGCGGCAGCAGAGAGCGGCGGCCGGCCGCTGGACAGGAGCAGCGTCGGCATGAGCGACTTCTGGCACAAGATGGGCTGCTGCATGGTGGCCAAACCCCCGCCGGTGAGACGCACACATGTTCCCATTGTATTCTTGTTAGGACATGAACTCATCTTCAGCTAAATGTCCTCATAACCAACCAGGGACGTCACTGGGAGTGGCAGACAGGGGGGGCTTAGCCCCCAGGGTATTTGTAACTTGCGTTTGCTAAATCTTTGCACTCACATCTGGAGCAACACTTACTGTACGTCAACAACCAGCCAAGAAGCCGAGACGTTAACAAGTGAAACGGGACGGACACGTCCTCTTCCTCCATTTCTACTCTGCTAAAGGAAAGTCGGTGTCATGGAGCTCTTAGACACGTCACGGCTGCACGGGGGGGGGGGTACTTTGCTCCTGATGAGTCACTACGAGCAGTGACTTCAATGCTGTCTGTCCATGTATGATAAAGTATGAGCGTGCTGTGTCTAATTCCTCTCTATGCAGAGAAGCTGTCCACAGAATGCTGGCTGAGGACTCCGGTTACTGTATCTGGCTGCGGACCGGTTCACCCAGAGGGGAGTTTGTCTTGCAAACAGTTGAACCCAAGAGCCAGAATTTTAAGGTCCTAGTGAACGTTCAGACCAAACTGGAGTAACGGCGAGACGAGATCAATGCTCCAGTTAGTCGCAGCGGCGCTCTGCGGCGCCCCCCCCTCAGGCGGTGCGGTGCATCATCTTCAGAGCGCCGCGACTCTTTGGCTGTTCGCCTATGTTCTGCAGCTGGACATAGATCGTCTGCTGCCCTAAATATGAAGGAGGATACGGTTCTTGATACACCGAATTGTTATCGTTGTTCTCATCATCATTTAGGGGGTTAGGAACGTTTTGGGGTGGCTTCAGACCCCCTAACATGGGCCTAACGACGCCCCTGGACAACAGGAAGTTACTAGTTGTAGCTTTATTACCCTTATAAACACTCAGTCAAATCTGAAGTCGGACTCTGATGGGCGACTGACGCTGGTCCTCACAGATAGATAGATGAACGTTTCAAATACTGAGATGGGCGTCGGCTCCCGAAGCTCCAACGACAACGTGACGTTCCTTCACAGCTGCCGAAGAAGGTTTAGATTTAGTTTGCGAGGTATTTGAGCTTTTCAGAGGGGGAACAGTGAATCTCTCGACTGCTGGGTTTTACTCAAGAGGAAACAGGTGGCAGAACTTCCTCTTCCTGTACCACCGTGACCTCTGACCCCCGGCAGGCCGACGCCCTCTGTCCACACACTGCTGCGAGCAGCTTGTTTTCTGAGGAGCCGTGTTCCCGTGAGTCCCCTTCGCTGGGGTCGAGCTGCAGGCAGGAACGAGGACGTGTTGTATGCAGGGGCCGTCCCTGCGTGGCATAGAGACGGCTGCTGTTCGACGCCAGCGTCCAACGCTGCGCGACTCTTGGAGAGTCATGAGCCCGTTTGCGTAACACAGATGTTACAGCACAGCTGGGCGGCGGCCTGAGACGTAGTCACGGAAACGTCTGCATCATCAGTAGCGTTTCATCGCCCGCTTCCAAACAGGTTTCCACGGCTCCTCGCTGCCGCCCAGCAGCTCTTTCGCCTGGAGCAGGTTCCCGCCGCCCGTCAGGTGAAGGCGGGCTGTCCGCCTGCTGCTGAGGACAGACGAGCGATGGACATTTGTCTCTGACTCACACAGCAACATGAACAACAGAGTGAGGAGTCCCGGGTTTGAGTCCTGCGTAGTTCTTGCGTTGGGCGGAGGTATAGTGGAGGGGGGGGGCTGGCAGTGAGGCCTGGGGGGCGCCTGTTACTGGACGTGCAGGGCTGATGATCTGAGAAGGTTCTGGTTTGTTTTAACACGAAGGAAAGAGTGAGGACGACTCCGCGGTCGCTGCGGTCATGTGGATCCTCCGCGAGTCCTGGATGTGCGGCCATTTTACACCAGCTCAGATCCTTTACTGCAGGAAAAGTACTAACACCACACTGTGAAGATACTCTGTAGTAGAGTATACTCAGCAGCGTGTAGTTGCAGTACTGCGGTATACTCAGCAGCGTGTAGTATACTCAGCAGCGTGTAGTTGCAGTACTGCGGTATACTCAGCAGCGTGTAGTATACTCAGCAGCGTGTAGTTGCAGTACTGCGGTATACTCAGCAGCGTGTAGTTGCAGTACTGCAGAGAGTTTCTTCAGCTCGTCACAGACTCCTGGAGATACGAGCTTTCCTCTCGGCGAGCTGTCGACGGCCGGCCGGGTCCGAGTGAACGAGGAGAGACGAGCTGACCAGAATAGCGGCGGTGTTGTAGGTGTGAGGAAGTGCTGCTGCGCCCCCCCCCCCCGCCCCCCCCGCCTGTATTTATAGAGCTTTCTGTTTGTCCCATTGTGGCGCTGCAACAATACACTTTTAATAAACACACACACACACACAATGGCAGCAGGGACTTCACCTCGGGGAAGTCAGGCTGAGCTTCCTTTGTGAAGCTCGACTGTGAAACTCCGAGAGATGACGGAACCGCTCATTTAACAGTACATTTACTCAGGTACTGTACTTAACGTACACATGCGTTAAACTCCAGCAGTTTCTCGACGTGCAGCTGAAACTATTAGTCGACTGACAGGAAGTTACTGATCAGCTGTTTAGCTGGTTACTTTAAACACTTTAAGGGCTTTTTCCTGATTATACTGACAGAGTGGTGTCGGTGCTTTTACTGCAGTAACGGACCTGAGTACTCAGTACATGCTGGAGGTCGGCCTTCCCCAGCCTCCAGCCTGTTCCCCTGCTGTGATGACTCGCTGAGGAGGAGGAGGATGATGATGGAGATCAGCTGTTCCCAGGACAGTTTTTACTCTCATGTTTGACGACGAGCTGCAGTCAGCGCTACGTTATGTAACTGCTCTCAGATCAGTCTGAGTCTGTCGCACTATAACACCCCGCCTACATTGTTAGGACTGCGTTACTATGGAAACATATGATTCTATATAACGTCCGTGGCTGCTGAACGTTACAGCCCATAATAAGTGTGAACAGGGAACGCAAACAGCTCATTAGTTTGGCTGCAGGTGAAGCTTCATGTCTGCAGGCCGGACAGGAAGTCAAGCTGTGCCACCAACAGCTGACCGACTTCGTTAAAGACACATTTTCAACATCTGAGGCCTGATGACCTTTGACCTGTAAAGCCCCTCCCTGCTGTGGAAGCACCCAGGGGAATCAAACCAGCGACCAAATGTGTTCGTGAAAGAGAGAAGCATGTCCATCGCTAACACTTTAAAAAAAGTCTAATCAAATCATGCTAATAATGTTTATGCTAAGCTAACCGTTTACTCATTTAGCCAATCAGATATCTTAAACTGATGAACACAGATGTCTCCACGGACGCAGACGGAATAAATGAAACGCCTACATTTACTAAAGGGTTCCTTTAAGCTAGCCTGTAGCTCGTGATGCTACAGGGACTTCCTGTTTACGTAATTGATTGCTGCTGATTGGACGGCCCCGCAGGTGTTTCCCTCCGCCCGCGCGAGACGGTAAAGCAGCTCATTCTAGGAACATCTGCACGCCGGGTTTCTTGGGATCCAACAGACCCAAACCCTCGTCCTGACCGAGTCCGACCCCTCGCTGCCGTGGTTACGTAATAATCCTGGGGAACATAAGCCTCTTACATCAGATCTAAATTGTTCTGACTGCGGCTCAGATGTGTTCGTTTCCTCACAGCAGGATTATCTGGACTCTGGGAGCAGAATGGGGTTTTAATGAGGCGTTCAGTGGCTGTTTGCCAGAGTGTCCCTGAACGCAGCACAGAGGGCTGTGCAGGATTCATGACTCCATCAAAGCCTCTGTGCTGTTCGGGTTCTTTGGACTGTTGGGGCCTGAACGGCTCGTCTGTTTATTCTGAAAATACTTTATTTCAGAATAAAAGCTGCTGCCAAATCAACTAATGCTACTACTGGTACGGGTACTACTAGTACTACAGCTACTACTGCGAATACTAGAACTATAACTGACATGCTGGTACCAGTAATGAAATACTATCACTGACTACTTCTGTTACTGCGAATACTTCTACTACTAGAACCACGGGAGTAGTTTCTCCAGGTTGTTGGGGCTGTACGCAGCCTGAAAAGAACACCTGCAGACACTACTCAGGGCTGAAAAAGGTGCTGCCAGCTAGGTTTTTCAGATTGAAGAAGTCATTTAATCTGTATTTCTGCTCACAGCTAATATTCTTGTTAAAAGAGACAAACACGAGTCAAAGATCAGACAGAGGAGCTCAGAGCTGTTTGTAATAAAGATGCAAATACAACATGAAAGTAACAACACAGAGGTTCCTGTTACCCAACCATTACTATGGAAAGCACAATAAGCAATCGTAACGTATTCGCTCGACTGATTTAAATGTTCCTGCGTTTACATACAGTGTTACTGCTTTAACACTTTAAGGACTTTTTCCTGATGAGACTTTTACTGAAGGAACATTTCCACTGCCGGACTTTTACTGTAACAGAGTATTTGTACAGTGAGGTGGTAGTACTTTCACTGCACTACTTCCTGCACCACTGGTTCTGAGTCCTAGACCATGACGACCCTCTGTGTAGAAACGGTGTGATGCTGTCAGAGCAGCAGATGACGTGAATATGAGGCTTAGAGCTGGACGTCAGAGAGTTAACGTGCTCTCGTCCTACATGCTTTATGCTGCGTCGTGTCAGAAACTGAATGATGACGTGAGTCTCTGAGTATGAGGACGTGCAGAGACACGAAGGTTGTCAACGCGCGCCTCTATACTTGTGAGGACCCTCGCTGACACAATGCATTCACTAACGCTGACACGAACACAGATCTGAGTGTAACCCCGCTGTCTGTTGACCCGTGTGTGTAGAAGAAGAAGAGGAGGAGGATCGACCGCAGTATGATCGGAGAGCCGACGAACTTCATCCACCTCACACACATCGGCTCCGGAGAGATGGCCGAGGGACTGCAGCCGGTGAGGCTTCACACCTGTCCGTCTACCTGTCTGTCCACACCTGTCTCTTTAAAACAAACAGAAAATATAGAAAAACTAAGGCTGGATTCTCGTATTAGAACAATTCACATTCTGTAACGCACGCCTCGCTACGTTCGGCCTTCTGACGTGACCCGTAACAAAGCCAGAGCGTGTAAGCTAAGCCTGCCGAGCCAACAGCAGCGTTAACCGTGGCGAGCTTTGATACGTTTCATACATCCGGCTCGTCCTGGTTCGGTTTCACGCGAGCGCACTAAAGACCTTCACACGACTGCTTCTCAACACTGATTGGTTTGTTAGCGGCCGAGCGTCGGACGTCAGCGTGGCGTCGACTCAGCGGGTAACTTTGACAGGATGGGGGAGCAGACGCATGTTGTTGCTGTGGCGATACGGTCTGCAGCTCCAACTGTGCCTGGGACAAGTTCAAACTCGCCAGATGAACGTCCTGCGAGGACGAGGACACGGCGAGCAACCCTGAAAGTTTGTGCGTTTGTTCCAGTTGACGACTTCTTCTGTCCTCAGGCCATATTTCCATCAAAAACCTCGTCTCGTCCTCTCGCCGTGTGCGGCCACGGCTCACTGTTCCTGCGATCTCCCGTGACCCGTCTGCTGGTTCTGTCTTCTTCTGAGGTTTGGGGCACGCGGGAACCACCTAAGAGTCCGAACCATTCAGACTCGCAACGAACCGAACCTTTGTTAAGTTGTCAAGGCAGGTGTGAAAACGCCCGTGGTCATCCTTTAAAGGGGCGGGGTTTAAAAGACATTGAATGATGATGTCATCAGCTGGTAGGATTTGTTTTATTTTTTAATAAATCAGTACGTTTCGCTCCCTCCCTGAAGCTGCCCCTCACCGAATGGTACCCACAGAGTCGTCATCTGTACTTCGATTATCCTCATGCTAGTTTGTGCTGTCGATCTAGGGATCTTTCATTTCTTGACCGTGCAGAACCAAGTTGCCGCCTCACGTCCCGGTTGGCTTTCGTTGCTCTGTGAACTTTCTAAAAAAGAAAAGCTGACGCACGAATGTCGTTTCAGTTTTCTGGTTTATGTCCGAGAGGAATGAGTTTCCGCGGCCGTACGGGACGGTTACAAGGCACTTCCAGGAAGGAAACAGACGGACACTTAGGTCCCATCAGGCTCTGACAACACCTGTGGTGCTTGGACGGAGAAGCGGGCCGCGCCCGCAGAGCCCGACGCACCGTGTGACGCAACGTAACGACGTCACGAACACGCCGTCAGAGAGTTTCAGCAGCAGCATTTCGTAACGAGCGACAGACGCAGCAGAACGCGAATGACAAGAAGGAAAGAGGCTTCGGTCCAACGTGGAGACAGAGGAGACGCTGATGGAGCAGCTGCATCATCAAAGACAGGAAGTGTGTGTGTGTGTGTGTGTGTGTCGCGAAGCGTCACGCAGCGCCGCGTCCTTCCTGCTTCTATTTCAGCCTCTCTCGTCTCAGCTGTTAGGATCAGCTGCAGCTCTGACCGACACACGCACGGAATAAAAACTCAAAGCCGCGAAGACGCTCGAGGTCGCGCTCACCGTCGTTTGGTGACATCTTCTGCATGATGACTGGTCAGGGGTCAAAGGTCACACTTCCTCACCGACCCGCTTCGTTTCATTTACCAAAACCGCACAAGCGGACTGAGCGATCTGCATAGTTAATGAGTGATATCTACGATAGTGATAGAAATACGTTTCCAAATAATTCACTACAAACACAGTGAAAACAGTTAATACTGAATTATTGATGAACATTTAGGAACCACTTTAAATGGACAGGCAAAGAAATCACATATATTCAGAAATTACACAAATATAAAACCACACAATCTGCCATTATTACATGAAGCCGAACACTGAAATAGAGTTATGATCGTTAGGATTGTGTGGTAATTACTTTTATTTTAAATGTGGAAAAATCTAAACTAATGAAATGAAGGTGACTGTTTGCACTGAGGGTTCACAGGCAATCAGGTATATTGATCATGTTCTCTGTGTGTGTGTGTGTGTGTGTGTGTGTGTGTGTGCATACAGTCGGGGTCGGTTCAGGAACAGATGAGGTCTAAAGGCCCGAACATGAACGGCAGGAACAGCATGTTATAGCTGGTAAACACGCGCACACACACACACACACACACACACACACACCCCTACACCCCTTCTGAGGACATTACATTGAGTCACCATAACCACTTCTTGCGTAACCCTGTCATTGTTTAGTGTCCCCCACCCCTAAAGCCTAACCGGCATCTTTTAAATGTTTAGTTTCAAGATTTTAAAAAGGATGTTCTATATTCAGAGGGGTTTTATATTATTTTACCTTTTACCCTTTAACCCTGTCCTTAAAGTCTTCACCCGAACACTGAATGATGTACGTTACGGGGACCTGCATTTTGTCACTGTGTAAACAGACGTCCCCACAACATAAGTAATACATGTCCACACACACACACTTTGACTCCTTCTAGCACTTACACTGTAACGGACGCTTCAACTTCATTCATCGCTTACATGTAAACATAAAGTACGACTCTTCTCATCACTGCTGATTCTTCAACTCCTTTTCAATGACTTCACTTCGACTGACACTTCAACTCCAGTCATTGCTTGCATTTCAACAGCCACTTCAACTTCACTCAGTGCTCACGTAAAAAATGAAACATGATATACAAAGCAGAGTACATTGCGTACATTTCACCAAACACTTTGAATTCTTCCAGCACGTACACTTCAGCTCCTTTCAAGACCTTCAGTTCATCTTACACTTCATTACTTGCAACCTTCTTTACACTTCTATGAGCGCTGGGACTTCAACTGACCTTTAACTTCGTTCAGATCTTACATGTAAACTGAAAAGTCAGCCCTTCTGCGCCTTTCATTGCTTGAATTCTTTCAAAATGTTTACTTCTTGTTCACTTCAACTGACACCTCAACTCCTTTCAGCATTTCCATTTAAAGTTGACTCTTTCACTTCTGTTGGTTTTTCACCTGCCACTTCACTTGCTTTCAGTGCTTAAACTTTAGTTACCACTTAATTTCCTTTTAAGAGCTTCAGCCTTAACGTCCATACAAAGACATTTCAAAAGCTGCTTAAAATGTTTCACAGGCAATTTTTCATGTGAATTTACTTCAATTCATTTAACCTTTTCTAGTTTTTGTTTACTTTTAAAATATTTGAATGTAATGACATAAAATGATAAACAAAACAAATGTGTTACTCTGCCTTGAGTCTCTGGAGGGAAATATAAGTCTGTCCATTTATTTTGGTCCAGAGTGAGACATCTTAAAATCAGATAGACGCTGATGACTCCATGATGTTTCCTCTAGCGCCACCTTCAGGACAAGCAGTGTTGGGCAGCAGCGGCGCTGCAAGTAGCGGCGTTACTAGTTTAACTACATTTCCCAGTAGCGTGGTGGCGGCGTCATTGTTTTCTGAATCAATTAGCTTTCCGGTAGATTAGCTCTTTTATTGATCATGTAGTGCGGTAGCGTCCACTCAAGCTAACGTTACATTTGCAGCCTGCAAACACCAGCCAGCAACTTGTCAACAGCTAACCGCTAGCTAGCTACAATGTCTTCACTGTCTGTTGGCAGACAGTGAATAAAATGAAGTGTGGTTGGTTTTGGAGCAGTGAGAGCAGCTTATTGACAGTTTTATTGATCACTTAGAGCATTGATTTGGAATGTAAAATGTAAAAAAGCAAATAGCTTTGATGTCGTTAAGTTACGTTTGCCACCTTGCTGTAGCGTAGCATGCTACATTTATCTGGACGGAAGCTGCAGTGTGGTGAAGCGTCACTTAATGTAGAGTAACTGGTAGCTGAGCTCACTACACTTTCCAAGTAGCTTAATGCCCATCGCCGAGGACACGTTTCAGGAACAGATAAGTCAGGATGTTGTTTGTTCAGATTGTGGCTGTAGTGACCTCTGCAGGCTGTAGTGGGCGCTGACAGCACTCTGGACTACATTTCACACCGGTTTGCAGCTGCTGACGTCCTCCTGTGTGTTTACTGTTTTTCAGGAGTGTATGAAACTGACCGCGACCAGCTGACCGACCTGCTCTTTCCCAAACAATCGCCTTCACTCTCCTCTGAACGAGCCTCTTTCCAGCACCAGACTCCCCTTCTGCCCTGCTGAAGTGTCCTAGAGCAACACACTGCCCCCCCAGCCAGCTGCAGGGGGCGCTGTCCTGACCCAGAAAAGCCAGATCTCCCTTTTGAGGATTCTCGCTTTCTGTAAAAGTGGGGGAAAATTTGGCTGCCTTCTCGTCTCCTTTAATCATAAGTATTTCAAGAATTTTCTACTAGCCAAAACTGAGACTTAGAAGCCACCATAAAAAAACAAACATCCAATCATGAGCCCAGATGGAGAATCCTGCTGAGCTGAGGGTTTTTATTCCACGTCTCAGGTCCAATAAACCACCAGCTCTGCATTTGATCTCAGAAACCCCCCCACAAAGGCAAGGACTACATCTCCCAGCATGCCTTTAAACTTCCTCTACTTCCACCTTGTAGCTCAAACTCTGACATCAAGGAAACATTTTTATTATTTAATTTAAGATGAAATCTAAACATTTTTTAAAAAGTCCAGTTGCTGTCCTCGTATTCACTCCCAGAGGGGAGACATGAAGCGGTTTCCCCGTCAGTATTAAATCAAACCTACAGATGGCATCACTGAACTCCATTTCCCAGAACCCCGTTCTATTCAGGGTATGCGATAAATGACAGAATGTCTGTATTTGAGAAAGAATTACTGGAAAACTTGGCTTCTAAGTGTTGCCTCATATTGTCACAAAACAAAAAAAGACTACATTTCCCAGCATCCATAGGGAAGTTCTCTCTAACCTTACAGTCCAGGAGGCTCTGAGGGTTATATAATCTCACAATCATTCGTTTAAACCCTCATGCTGTTGGAAAGCCCCCCCCCACAGCTGCTCTGGACTGTTTCCTCAGTGGACGTCATTTCCCAGAATGCTTCACTCTGCCCACCCTCCGCGCTGGTGCTGAATGATTAAAGACTCTTGTTTTAGGAGATGGGAAAGTCCCCCGATTGTGTGTGTGTGTGATGTCATATGGTCTTAATATTCCACCAGTTTAAATATAAACGTCTCAGAGGGAACTGGCCACAGTTCAAAACTTCCATTAGAAAATTACCTGTTTTTGTAAAAGTTCTATATTTCCACGTATACAAAAATGTTATATGTCAGTGTTGTCTCTCTGTTCGTTTGACTACTCAAGCTGTGGGTCAGAGCCCTAAACGGGTCTTAACCTGACATATTTTGGGTCCCCAAGAAGACAGAAGCGTTTGAACATTTGTCTTTGGAGGCCCCCGTGCGACATTTTCAGGACTTTTGTTTCAAACATTTCTTGTTTCAAACATTTCATGCAGCATCTGGTGGGGAGATCAAGTATTAAGTGTGTAATTGCTTTATAGTATGAGTAAGTGAACGTTTTTTAACCGACGTTATTTTAAGATTTCTGCTGTTTTTGGGTGATTTGCTGTGTGATTTTTCCTGATGTCACTGTTTTTTTTATTTTTTGTCCTTTCTGATCAAACATCACGATTAAAGCAGGGAAGCAAAGTGGCGAAGTCGACAGCGTGAGGTAGACGTGTTCAGGTTGCTAACTCTGAGTTTCTCAACCTTCAGGTCTAAGCTTCAATTTGGGTCACCTGATACGTGGATGGCGTCTGGAGGCCGTGGGAAAGAAAATGCTTAGAAATCTTTTGTAAAGTAAAGAGTTTCTTATCAGCTGCCAGTTGGACCAAAGCAATTCCCAAAAAGCTGTAACCCAACCCACCAACCAAACTAGGTACAATCTTACGTGTATGTAAACAAACCCAAAAATTCACATTTTATTACATTCATTACATTTTCTTTACGTTATGTCTCCATATATATTTCAATGCCTTCTTTACACTGTGAGGTATAATTCTGGTGAACAATCTAAAGTCCCATTTAATTTAAAATATATAAATATTAAAATCAACCTTAAAAAAAACCTCATCATGTGTAATTCTTGGTCATTAAAATGCTGCAAATTACCAGAAATATTAGTGTGGACGTGAACTTGCACCAGACTTCTGTTGGCAAAAGTACAGATTTTACTTTTTAATAAAAAGGTTGGTAATTTCCGTATCTGGCTAATAGCACAACAAATCCAAGAATTGACTGATTTGATTTTTGGCGAAATCTTCACCTAAACTGTCAACTGTCTCAAAACCACACCCTTCCAAGGCGTTATCTCTGCTCCACTTTTTAAAACAGAATTAAAGATGAGATATTAAAACAGACAAATCTGTAAAAGGCCAACGAGAAAGAAAGAAAACTGAAGTGTGTGTGTTCGGTAACAGTAACTTAATGGGGGAAATCCCTCCGAATCTGTTCCAAACTGCAACTCAACCCTCAGCTGTTGTCTACACTACCACTGAGGGGTTGCCGTGGAAACCGCTGAGTCACGGTGTTCCCCCTCGCCGTGGCGACCGCCCGAGACTGAAGAGGCCAAAACATCTATTTAAGGAAAATCTGAGCTGCTGTTGCTCATCTCCATTTCCGCCAGACAGCGTGTCGTGTTCACTGGACTCCTCAGAGCGTGGGAGTTTTTAAACCCCCCCCCCCCCCCCCC
>CM022477.1:1026593-1039371 GCA_011952105.1 Coreoperca whiteheadi
GTGGGAGTTTTTACCCCCCCCCCCCCCATCCTTTACCTCTCCACAGTCAACAGCCCTGACATTAGCTGCACTGAGTCAGAGCTACTGGTTTCACATCATGTGGCTGTCAGTCAGAGAGGTTCGATCAGCTGACGGCGTTAAAGTCAACAACAGACGTGTCTGGACATAGAAGCACGTGAGCAGCAACAGTTAGCGCAATGAGCGTTCTTATCATCCAAATATTTGTATGCTTTGTTTCTGTTGTTTTTCAAAGATGTTGATGTCATTGAACCGCTCGTTTTACTGTACAATCTCTTTCTGAGCATCTGTTGTCAAATGAGAATTATTTTTATTTTAACATTCGTCTCAAGGTGCCTGTTTGCACGCTCACTGATTTTCAGACCGTATGAACCAATCAGCAGCCCCCGCCGCTGAGCGTTGACGTTCGTTCAGCTGCAGTTCCTCTGTTGGCCACTGGACGCTGCGGATATAAAACTCTGTATTGAAGTGAATGGGGAAACCCAACAGTCAGTACAGCTTTCACACAACAGGCGTCGCTCTCCGGAGATAATTTCACTGCTTTCAGCGGAAATTTGGGTTTCGTCAAGAAGAAATTGAGGCTCAAATGTATGTTTTGGGGAGGTATCATTGCTTGATTGGCAGGTGTCTCGGCCAATCACACTCAGCTGTGGCGGTGGTTGTGGTTTGTGGTCTAGAAAACTGGGAGCGTGAAAACGGATGTAAAGCCTGAATACAAGAAACTGCCTGCTGTTTCAATGACAATCTGCCAACAGGCCAGATTTGAGGAACGAACCTGCGTCCAGCTTTAGTTACGTTGAAGATGACGAGTGCTACAGAGGAGGGGAAATTGCCCAGGAACTGCTAATGCAATTAGCTCTGTCAACTCTGTCATTGACTGTCGATTGTCCCTGTTAAATAAAGAAATAAAATAAATAAAGGTTCTAAGTGATCGGAGTCTTTACAGAGCCCCTGAAGTCCAGACCCTGGACAGAGGTTACTATCTGGTGTATACAAGATACACATATTAACTTCTGTGACTAAGACACTAAGTGTTGTGAACAAAATGAGAACGACTTGTGCTCCTTAGATAAATCACTTGTACGAACAAGATACAAAGATTCTGAGCCAAGAAGATAATAACGTGTACAAAGGAAACATGAGTCTTGTACAGACGAGATAAGTTGTGAAGATCATCACTTTTTTGTGAATAGGTTCTGGGTCCTGTGCAGCTGCGGTTTGTGCACGATAAGAAAATAGCATCTTTCAGCATTTCAGCGACCTCATCACGATCCTGAGCTGAAAGGTTCCCGTCCTGGTTTTGTTACAGTCGCCTCCAAATCGACAGTATTTCCCTTCCAACTCATTGTCGACATGTTAAAGCTAAAGCATCCACAAAGAGCTGGGAGGACGATTGGGGAGGCGTCATAACAATATCTTTGAACTCACGATGAGTAAATCTCACATTCTTTTTTTACACCCTAGAATCGTTTTTCCACCAAACAGCAACAGGATTCACGCGACGTCTTCGGCGATGTCTTGCGTCCGGGTGGCGTGAGCGTGCGATTGCTTTCCGTGTTTGCTGGGACTTGTCTTGCGTTTGGTTTTGTTGTGTAACCTCCTCCTCTGCAGAGACGTGGAGGCAGAACCCTTCCCCCGTAACGGAACACGAGTTCTCACGACAGATGAATAAATCTGCTGCTTCCTCCGCTGTGTGCGTCGACGAAGAGTTTATTTTGAAACGGCTCGGTGAGTTGAAAGGCCTTCGCAGTTCTCAGTGGGGATCATCAAACATTTGGTTGTTGCACCGTGTTGTTCATTGATCTCCCCTTCAACCTCTTATAAATAACCAAATCTGATCACCGGGTCACAGAAGTGACGCAACAGTCCGGTTTCCACCCAAAAGCAGCTCCATGTAGCAGAAGGAGAGGAGGAGGACGCGGCGTGACGAGAGCTCCCGTCGACGCTCAGACGATGTCAGCTTCAGGTGTTGACGTGAGGAAGCTCGCAGTGCTCGGACCTGACGATCTCAGCTCGTCGTGGACGTCGGCGTCTATCCACTCGGGCTGTTTCTGTTCATCCACAAACAGCTTTACACCTCGGACGGGAAACGCTTACTTGCAATGTTTTTTTTTCCTCTAATTTTAAGCGTTTCAGGTGGACGGACACGCACCTGATGATGACGACGGAAACACCTCTTCTGTCACACTGTGTGTGTGTGAGACTCTGTTCACGAGCTCTGCCTGCTTCCCCTCCTTCACTTCAGCATCTCGCTTTATTCCAAGCAGCTGTACAGAGACCACAGAGCCGTAATAACGATGGTTAAACTGTGTGTGTTGCCATAGCAACCAGCACTAAGGAGCAGGAAACAACACGAGGGGAAAAATTAAAGACGTGGTCGCCGGAGGCTTGTTTTAAAGTGAGTGTGCGGGGAGCACACATGCCAAATGTGTGCTTGTACTTGCTACATAACGAGGACCGAAACACGTTCGGGAAAGTGAGCCCACGTTGGCCGGCCCTTGCAACGCCAACTGGCTGTTTGAAGGTTACGACTTGGTTTTAAGGGGCGCTCGGGAATGCATCGTGTCAAATGATGGTCCTCACAAAGATAGAAGTACAGGGATGTGTGTGTGTGTGTAAACACAAGTCGCACTGGCACAGTTGGCGTCCTCGCAGGGCTGCATGCTAATGCCACAGCTAACGTGCTAACAGGATGACTAAGCGGGACCTGAGCTTTGTCGTAAAAACTGACTGCGTCGCGGCCTCCAGCTTCTGTCCTCTCCTTCTGAACCCTGCTGCTCGCCGTCTTCTGCAGAGTCGGACGGTCAGTTGGACATCAGCTTCATCTCCGTGTGTCTGGGGTCAACCCGCTCTCGCTGCCAACGCATCACACACAGCAGCTACGTAGCCTAGCCCACCCTCTAGCTCCGCCGTTGAGTTAGCAATAATTAATACGCAACGTCCAGGGAGACTTTCAAAATAAAACACGTGGTTACCGTCGTGAAACGGTCGCAGGTCGGTTAGGGTTAAAGAACATGTTGCCAGGACAGATCCAGGACATGGCTAGCCTAGCTTAGCATCGCAAAGAACGGAAGCAGTGGGAAACTGCTAGCCATTGTAGCCACAAACAGAAAGCCACGTCATCGTTATGTGATGTGTTTATACTTGACGGTCAACTGTGTTTGCGGCATCACACCAGCTGTTTGCGACTGTAGTTGGTACGAACCGTTAGCATGTCCAGCACAATGCTAGCTGCTTGTTATGTAGCAAGGACACTAACTGCCTGAAGCTAGCTGATGTTATGGTAGCTACAAACAGCTAGCACAGTCATCTTTATGTTGGGTGTTTATAGCTACATGAATAAATAATAAAATAGTCTTTAGCTGCGTCTCAATTCGGATACTTCCGTTAGTACACTTCTATGTAATACCAAATCATTAGAGGCTGCTATGCACTCAACATAGCAAGTACAGAGGGGCGCAAACTGAGACAGCATATGTTATGGTGGCTACCAGCTATTAGCATATCCAACAATGGTAGCGGTTTACTGCTAGCTTATGTTCCAGCGGCTGGACATCCTAATGTCCAGCATCATGCTAGCCGTTTATAGCTAATCAGTGGTATGGAACATATGATTAGTTAGCATATTGAACATTGTGCCAGCTGTTTGTAGCTAATCAGTCTCATACCAGAACGCTGTTAGCCTAGCTTAGCGCAAAGACAGGGAGCAGGGGGAGACCCCTAGCCTATTTGAATCCAAAGAGAAAAACCTTTCAACAGCTCCAAGTCTGTCTGAGTTACATGATGTACCTTGTTAGCCAACAAGCTAGTCACCAATCCATCCAGTAGTGAGCTAGTTGGGTGGAGCCTGTAGAAGCTAACGCTAAGCTAACCGGTGGCCTCAGGCCAAAGCTGTTAGCTATATGGTGCCATATCTGTATTGTGCAGCGTCCCTGTTAAAGTAGCAATGAGTTAAAAATAATGATAATAAACTCTGGACGCAGACGCAGGCTAACGCTAAACTAAAAGGACCAGAAGCTAAGTGTTGTTGAACCCAGAATCTAACCCAGCTAACATAACCTTGACGCTAACGTAATTTATGGCTTTATCTCAAACTTTACTAACTGTTAGCTAACTAGTAGTTACAGTGCTGAAACGCGACCATGCTAGTGGAAGCAGGAGGAAACTGTTAGCCAACAGCTCCGCGTCCATCTGATTCGCGTGGTGTATCTTGTTCACTGGTCAGGTGTGGAAATAGAAATGAAAAAAGGAGACATTTTGGGTTCAGCAGCAGTTAGCGTTGGAGCTATTTGATCTACTGTCAACCGGCTGACTACAGGATGGTGAAGGGGGCTAGCTGGTTCGCTAACAACATGTACATCTGACAGGCTGGCAGTTAGGCTAGGCTAACAGTTTTGTTTTGCTTCTGCTGTGTGTGTGAAAAACAGATGAAAACCAAGGGAATATGGTCTGAGAGACACACACACACACACACACACACACACACACAGGTTCCTGTTTATTGGGTTTCCTCAGCAGCTACCTCACTTCCTTCCTGTCAGGCTCCACTTCCTGACAGGCCACACACAAACTGCTGGGTTCTTGTTCTCTATAAATGACCACATTGTTCCCTGTCTCTCACACACACACACACACACACACACACAATAAAGGTGTTCACAGGTACCCAGACAGACCCGACGTTACACCAACAACATGTTCTAGGCTGTGGGAGAGTTCACACACATTAAAGGTGTAGTTCAACAGTCAGCGACATCTTCTCTCATCTCTAAATGTGAAGCTGCAGCCAGCACCCGGTTAGCTTAGCTTAGCATAAAGACTGGAAACAGGGGGAAACAGCTAGCCTGGCTCCCAATATAACAAAATCCACCTCGCAGCACCACAGCTTCATATTTACCGCACTGTTGAGTCAGTATAAACTGAGAGGTCGGAGGTCAGCGAGTTTCTCCGGCTGCAAAAGGACAAACGAGGAAATACTCTTAAAAATACTCTGGCGCCTTGGCATTTATGCGTCTCTGCAACGTTCCAGCGAGAGAACAGTTTGAGTCTCGGAGAAACTGACAATGACGATGTTTTCATGATGATGAATTCAGAAACATCACGCGTGAGGAAGGAACTGCACAACCTGGACACAGCCGTCCAAATCACCAGAGAAAGATCCGAATACCGAGAAGCATGAGGATTTTATTTCACCACCGAATACATTTCAGCTGTGACAA
Source organism: Coreoperca whiteheadi (assembly GCA_011952105.1). Lineage (NCBI taxonomy): Eukaryota > Metazoa > Chordata > Actinopteri > Centrarchiformes > Sinipercidae > Coreoperca > Coreoperca whiteheadi. The sequence continues at coordinate 1,031,831 of CM022477.1, forward strand.
ACACAAAGTCGTCCTTAGCTCATCCTCTGAAAGCGAGGCAGGCTGGAAATACTGAAAGAGTCCGGAGAGGTCACCCAGTTACAAAAACGTTCCCCTTGAAGAGTTTTAATTCACACGTTAAAAAGGGAGACTTTACACTAAAGCAAGACACTTTTCACCTTCTGCACGAGTTGAACTTCTTGTGTTGAAAGTGCTCAAACACTGTAGGCATTTTAAAGACGCCCTGTGGAGCCCCCAGAACCCAGAAGGTTCTACGCTCAGATACGACCGATAGCGTCAGTGTGTAAATACTAAGTTGCTAAATCACACTGGTTTGTGTGATAAAGGTGTTTTCTGAATGCACGTTTAAACTTGACTCAAGCAAAATGTTCTTCCTTGTGAACACAGTTTTTCATAGCAACTGTTTCTGATAACAAGCGGCCGTGTTCATGATGACGATACTTGTACACATGTACGTGTTAATAAAGTTTATTCCTGGGTTGCACAAGTGCACGTTAAAGCTCCAGTGTGCAACATTTAGGGCTGAGGAATATAATACTCATCAGTGTGTTTTCATCAGTGTGTAATCGCCTCAAAATAAGAGTCGCTGTGTTGTCATCACCTTAGATCTACCTTTGTATCTACGGGGGGAGCGGGTCCCCTTCCACGGAGGCCGCCATGTTGCACCGCCATGTCGCTACAGTACAGAAATATATTCAGACGAATATAGAGGCTGCACTTGCACATTTATTCCAAGGGACAAGACAACCATTTTGCATGCAATATAACTACTAGAGGTCGATAGTTGTCTTTTGTTAATATACGGATATCTGCCGATATCCGTGTTTAGTAGCGCTGATTTAAAGTCAGGCACGTCCGCGGGCAGCCCCGTGTTATTGGTGCGGTGGAACGTGCTGCTGCCGCATGTGAAGGACCCCAACAACAATCCTGGGAGCTAAAGGTAAGGCTTAAATTCTGATATTTCAAAGTCCTATGGCCATATATTTACTATATATTACTAGTTGCTGGTGTGTTTGCAGCAGTATTATTTATTTTTTTATATATTTTATTTGATATTTTTTAAATTTTTCAATTTAACTGACTGTATTTATTTTATTTAAATGTATATTTAGGTTTACATTTATGTTCCAACAAACCTGAAAAATTCTGCTTAGTAAATACTCTAAAAACTTAAGTAAATGACTGAGTTATTTTTCACCTGTTTTCTATATTTAATAGCTGGTCACTTATTGATTTGTTTGGTTAACTTTGGAGAAATCTTTTATTTTAATGTCGTGCACAACATGTAAGATTCGAGAGATGGTTCAAGTCGGTGTTAATAAATTTAGTTCAATAAGTTTAGAAATGTTGTGCATCCACTTATTATTAGTGTGACATTTTAGCTAATGAAGGGAGAAATTCAAGATATCGGCCCTAACAATCGGCTGCACATATCGGCCATCGGCCACATCGGTCGATCTCTAATCAATACTAGTGCCATCAAGATTACAACTGTGAACGAGGTAAAGACGATTTTGCACCAACGAGATACTTGCAGATTATAAATTGCTGATTCAAGATGATTACTTGAACAAACAAGATTATAACTCACGCAAATAAGATAATAACTTGTGACAGCAAGATTATAACTGAACAAGATTTTTTTGGGCTTTGGGGGCTCTCGTAATGCAAAGTGACTCCATGGTCGTGGCATTAGTCCGTGGTGTTGTTTCATTAGACGTCATTAGATTGGGAGCGGGAATTATGATGTTTGCAGGCTTCTTGATGTTTCTTGTGCTGCAAAGTTATTTTAAAAAGACAAACGTTTGAAATGTCACAATAAAAAGCCAGAAGGTGCGGAGGAGCAGCAGCACCGTGAGGCCAGGATGTGTTTTTGTTCCTCCATTTTGGCTCAAATGCGATGATGTCGTGCTCGTCTTCGAACGCGGACTGCGTGTCTTCGAGCGAGGCCTTGACGCTCCTCCTGTTACCTGATTAGAAAAGGCAGCGGCGTGTTGGCGACCTGACCCGAGCAGGGAGAGGGCCCCCAGGTGCGTTCTGAGGGACCAGATCCTGCGGCAGCTTCAGGGTCTGCGCTCACCTGGAGTTTCACCTGGACAGGTTCTGGTCGTACCTGCAGGGGGCAGAAATGACAGTTAGAAGGCCTTATTCATCTTCACTGACGAACAGGTTGAATCACGGGCCACACCTTTCCTGGAGGAACACGATCTTTTCCCGTTTCAGTGCCAACAAATTCAAAACATCTCTCACTGTTTCAAGCGGTGTCTGGGCAGTTTGCGCGAAGTCGTTTTCTACGGGACGGTTAGCGCGCGTTTGAAGAACCAGAGGAGGCAGAAATTCACGATTCAAGATGAACTTTATCGTCCCACAGAGGGGAAGATTTCACCCATGCTGCAGCCGTAAAAAAGAGAAACAAACCTACCGCGTATGCAGCAAAACATACAGAGGTGTTAACGAGGAATAAATGGGCTTGTCTCAGGTTGGTCTGTCCTGCCCAACAATAACGGCACCAGGACATTTGTATGAGGAGACGTGTGAAATGGCTCCGCCCTGGACGACCACAGGCTGCCGGTCGCCAACAGCTCTGGGGTCAAACGCCAGCTCCTCGGTCGCTTTAACACTTAAGACGAGCTCGTTGTCGTCACAACATTTCAGTCATTCCAGAGAACCATCAGAGCGCTCGCTCCTTTTTTATTAACGCTAAGATGGCGGCATCTTCTGAGAACGTAAAGATGTACTTGTTGGGGCTAAAACCTCTGCACTCGTTAGTGAATAAGGTAAAAAGGACACCTGTGCCCTGGGGGACACCTGTACTCCAGGTCCTAGGTTCTGAGAGAGTACCATTCCCACGGACCTGTTGTTCAGGGTCAGTTACGAACGAGTGCTACCATCTAATAATGAGAGCGTGGACAGCTTCTTGATGCGGCTGCACCGTGACGAACCTCCGTTACACCTGTAAGCGAACCGACAGGGACCCAATGAGCCGCTAATCGCAGTTTTCAGTAGGTTGATGGGGATTTTCTCACTTCATAACCACTGACGTCAAAGCAACTGGACGACAGTCATCCTTACAGCATGAGTTTTAGGAACTGGAATAACAGCCACAGAGTCTTTCCAGATGGAAGATAGATACTGTAGGACGGCAGGCTTCAGCAGAATCCCAGACGAGCCGTCGGGTCCGGAGTCTCCGCGCTACACGCTGGTCAGCGGTGGCCCTTGGATAGTTCGATGCCGGGGGTGTATCGAGAGCCACTCCTGGGAGGAGCCAGCCCTTTCAAACCTCACATTCAAGTTGTTCAGTTCATTGGCCCTCTCACCTCATTAGGAACTCCGGCAGCGATTAGCCGGAGCCACGTTTGTCATCAGTTTCATAGAATCACACAGTTTATTTGGTGTTCGTAGACGAGCAGCGGGTTTCAAATGTCTCCTTCGTCCTCGCCGTCCTTACGTTATGGTTACGTTCTATCTGGATATTCTTCATAGCCACATGAACCCCCTGCTCTTAAATGCTATTTGCTTCTGAACTATGCACATGTCCTTGGAAATATGGGGTTTGTCGTTCGGATACATAGTAATGGACGTCCGAGTTAACAAACTTTAATTAATCTGTAATATCAGCTGTTGCCTCCTCTAAGTCCAGGCTATTAAACAGCTCCCAGCTGGTGCAGGAGAAGCAGCCTTTTAAGGTTTCATCATCCCAAACACAGCTCTTTCCCGTGGTTTCCTGCCTTTGAGCAGGACTTGTAACTGGGAAATAAACAGACAACACTGTGTTCAGAGGTGCTAACGGAGTTTTTAAAGTGCAGCTTTTTTAATGCTTTACTTTCTCTGCAAATGTGTGTTTTAAAATACGTGAAATGTCTTTTTTTTCCCCTTCCTCTTCTGTTGGATGTGAAATATAGATTCAGATCCTGTTAAACAACTTTAAAAAACTCACTGAGTGACACAGTCTGGGATCTGCACATGCTCAGTGGGGATGAAGTGAGTAAGACTCTGGAGGCTGTCGACGAACCGGAGCTTCCTGCTGAACTTAGAGCTGAGGAAGAGGAGGGGGGGGGGGGGGACATACATGTGAGTGTTATTTTGGTCCGTGGTCGTTCGCAGAGGCAGAGAGTGAGTGAGGAAGAGGAGGCAGCAGACCTGATGAAGGGCTTGATGATGGTGATGAGGGCTTTGATGTACCAGGTGGGATGGACCACGTAGAAACCCTTCAGGTTCTTCCTCAACCTGCACACACACACACACACACACACTTATTATCACGCGGTAAGGGTTCACCCAGTCCATCTTCCAGGGGACAAACAGGAAGTGACAGGAAGCGGTCTAGACGTGGTCTGAAACACTGCACAGTCTGAGGAGACGCAATGCATTTTGGGCCGGTTGAGTATGTCCCGTAAACCCCCGGCGTGCACACGGAGGCTCTCGCTAATCTCGGTCAGGCGTGTCTCTCCTCAGCTCGCTGACTGATGAAGCAGTTTCTGTGTTTTCCACCAGTAGGAGGCGCTACAGCCTGACAGCTTAATGACGACACTATTAATTAACATTAATTAAGCATTTGGGGCCTGTTTTTAGGTGCTAAACAGAGAAATTGTCCTTATTTACTCAAGAACATTTGCACAGGTAAAATGGGACTGTAATAACTACACTCAGTGGCCACTTTATTAGGTACACCTGTACAATCTGATACAACAGCTCTGATGTAATATCGGTCTTTACAGAGTTTACACATGAGGAGGGAAAAACATCTGCAGGATAACAGTGAACATCTGCCACCCCCTACTGGACAGAGACTGAAACAACATCTGACAGGAGGGAGGGAGGGAGGGAAGGTAGGGAGGGAGGCAGGGAAGGAGGAAGGGAGGGGAAGGAAGGGAGGGTAGGAAGGAGGGAAGGAAGGGAGGGAGGGAAGGAAGGTGGGAAGGAAGGAAGGAAGGAAGGGAGGGAGGGTAGGAAGGAGGAAGGTAGGGAGGGAAGAAATCAAGGGAGGGAAGGAAGGAGGGAAGGAAGGGAGGGAAGGAAGGAAGGGAGGAAGGAAGGACGGGAGGGAAGGAAGGAGGGAAGGAAGGGAGGAAGGAAGGGAGGGTAGGAAGGAGGGAAGGAAGGAAGAAAGGGAGGGAAGGAGGAAGGAAGGAAGAAAAGAAGTAAGGGAGGGAGGAAGAAAGGAAGGAAGGAAGGAAGGAAGGAAGGAAGGAAAGAAGGAAGGAAGGAAGGAAAGAAGGAAAGAAGGAAGAAGGAAGGAAGGAAGGAAGAAAAGAAGTAAGGGAGGGAGGAAGAAAGGAAGGAAGGAAGGAAGGAAGGAAAGAAGGAAGGAAGGAAGGAAGGAAGGAAGGAAGGAAGGAAGGGAAGACCTGAGTCAGAGTCTTTCTCTACTTGAACCAGCTTGAAGTTCAGCTTTATCTGTAAAAGTAGCAAATTAAAAAAACAAAGCAACAACTTTCTCTGTGAGGAAACTCAGGTGGCTCCTTTAAAAAGATAATTTCCTTTAAAAATCTGCAGGTGAGGAAGGAAAAATGGAAATTGAAGCGGGACTAAAGTGTGTTATGACTTTATTTTGGTGTAATCAGACATCAGGGAGAACGGACTGAAAACTAACCAGGACCTGTGGATAAATACTCGTCCTGATGTGCAACCCGAGCGTTACGTCGCATCAAAGAGTGAACGGAGAGTTTCACCTTCGGTCGATGGTGGTGTAGCACTCCCGGAGCCAGCTGATTCCCGGCAGCTTGTCTTTCTGGCCTCCGACACAAAGATACACGATCACATAGTTTTCTGCGACCATCAGATCCAGAGTTCCTACCACATACCTGCAGAGAAACAGAACGTTAGACTCAATGAACACATCCAAACCCAGAAGGAACAACAGCTGACGTAGCGCTCGCTGTCATGGTAACAGACTGGGGCTAAAGACCACAGGTCCCAGGTCAAACGTATCGCTGTCTAAGGGAGCGTTAACTTCCCTTCAAGGTCCAGTGTGTCACATTCAGGTGGAGGAAAATAATATCTATAATGGCGCTTTCCCCCCACGCAGCACCAGCTCGCCTCGCCTGTGTCTGGTTCTCCACTGTGTAACAGTCGTACCTGCACCTGCTTCCAGGTCCTTTTCTTCGCCTCACCTCCGGCGAGGTTCTGAGCGAGCTGAGGCGATGCTAACATGTGACGTGAAAACAGGGCAGGCTGCTGATTGGTCAGAGAGAATCGTCACTGTTCACTGCGTCATCGTCGCACGCGCCAGACGGAGGATCCTGAATAACCCCGTCATGTTTGAACAGTTTGGGCAGAGATGGCGTGACGTATCCGTTACTGTTATGGAAAATTAGAATCGTGTTTTCTAGAATGAGCCCTTTGTATCTACAGACGGAGCGGGTCCCCTTCCCCGGACGCCGCCACGTTTCTACAGTAGCCCAGAACGGACAAACCAATCGCTGGGAGCCTTTCACGTTGTTCGTGAGTTTCGTGGCCACTGCGGTTTCACCACTAGATGTCACTAAACCCTGCACACTGGCCCTTTGAGTAAAATGTCGCGAATGTGTGCGCGTCCTTTACCTGAACAGATTGTCCATCACGTACTGGTAATTTTCCAGACTATTCTGCGGCAGGTAACAGGAAGAAAACACGATGATGTCATTTTGACCATCTCCATAGTAACCTGAGAGACGGACAGAGAAGGTTCAACAGGTGTTTACGGTGAGCGAGGGTAACCATCAGATAACTTTACCGCCAGGTGAACGGTCAGACAGGTGACTCGTCGTACCTCCGTGCGACAGCACCCTGAGAAACGGTTCCAGGACGCTCATGTTGACCCGGCTCTCCTGTGGTGGTTCACCTGTGGAGAAACAGCGCCACCTGGTGCCCTGACTGTCCACCATGTCTTCCCGCTCCAGAGCTCCCAGTTCACTCTGGTCCGTCCCCGGTCCAGAACCAGTATGAGAATCAAACGTGGACCTGGGACTGGAGCAGGACGCCCTGTGACGCCGGGACGCCACGCCGAGACGCCGCAGATCATCTGGAAAACAATTCTGTGATGTCATCAAAGGTTTTTGGGATGGATTACATAAATGAGTGGTCATGAAAAGTTTTATTTCTTTGGCATCCTCAGCCGTTTTGACCTTTGACCTCTCACCTTCCAGGTCCAGGTCGTACATGGGGAAGGGCAGTGATTCGCAGTCGGAGGGTGTTTCCATGCCGTCCAGGTCGAAGTCCAGCCCCGTGTCATCGTCGTCTTCAGGTGAGGGGGAGAGGAAGGCCGAGGGGAAGTCTTCTGAAACCGTCGACTCACTGCGACCTGAAGAAGATCAAAATCTGTATTTTAATAACAATCTGCCGCTGGCCCACAACTACCGGCCGCTAGCCACCACATACCGGTCGCTGGCCCACAACTACTGGCCGCTAGCCAACAACTACCGGCCGCTAGACAACAACTACCCGCCGCTGGCCCACAACTACCGGCCGCTAGCCAACAACTACCCGCCGCTGGACCACAACTACCGGCCGCTGGCCAACAACTTCCCGCCGCTAGCCCACAACTACCCGCCGCTGGCCCA
>CM022477.1:1039649-1052537 GCA_011952105.1 Coreoperca whiteheadi
CAACTACCGGCCGCTGGCCCACAACTACCCGCCGCTGGCCCACAACTACCGGCCGCTGGCCCACAACTACCCGCCGCTGGCCCACAACTACCCGCCGCTGGCCCACAACTACCTAAAGTATAACATCTAAAGTAAAACAATAACAGACTGACACATCAACACAAACGCTTGAATTCATTAAATGTAAACTTGTGTTAAATATGTGAACATTTCACATGTTGAAGCACTTTTGGGACACGAACACAAGACCAACCAACCAAAAATGGAGAGCAATTAAAAACAGGAATATATAAACAAAAAGACAGAACGATTAAAAAATATAGATGTAATCACCGCTGTATAATAGCTGATTCGTCTTCAATGTGCTGAAATATGAAAACAATAACATTTTTGAGTAATTATTTTATTACCTAAAGACAGACTGAGGGCTGGAGCCATCAGGACTTTCTTCTTCGTTGGTCGTGAAGCTGACAAGGCCAGACTGCTGGGAGGAGCTACAGACAGGAAATGAGGTCACAGAGTGTCATATACTTTTCAGGTGCATTCTACAGATGCAAAATAGTTTGTATTGATTTTTGTTTCTGACTGAATTTCTGTGGTTTGATATTTCTGCCTCCCAATTAGAGATTTTTCAAATAATATCCCCGAAAAACAACAAAAGCAAACAACATCATCTGATTAAAAAAAATTAATGAATGAATTTGAAGTAATACTAAAACAGTATTCAGTATTTTTTTTATTAACTGTAGAATTTACATTCTAGTTCATTTTATTAACATTTTTGGGGTTTTTTGTAGACTTTATGTTTTAGTTTAGTGACGTAATGATAGTTTTTGCAGTTTTATTAAATTACATTTTTATTAGAAGATTGTTTTACTTTAAATAAGTTATATACTGAATAATTTATTGTTTAGATTTTAACATTTTTTGAAAATGTATTTGAATTTATATATCTCAATTAATGATATCTGTAATTATTTCACAATTTTGTATTATATCTTATTCTTCTTTTCTTTTATATATCAGATTCCATAATTCTCGTATTATTATTATGATGATTGTTTTACCACCCGCAGCTCTGCCCACTGGATTCGCTCTGCACAACTTCCACAGACTGAACAAGCACATGAATATAAACTGTAACAGACAGAATGTGTCTATAAATTAAACCTTCTCCGTCTTTGTGCTCATTTGTTTTTGTTATGCCAGTGAAATGTAGCGTGGGAGGTCAAAGGGTTGATTATGGACATCAACAAAAGAAAGAGTATAAAGTTTGTACCTGGTCCGTCTCTGGTCGGCGTTGATGATTTCTGCCCGGAGACAAGCTCGTCCTCAGCAGCTCCTGATGACAGGAAGACAGGAAGTCAGAGAGGAAACTGGGAAGAAGAAGAAGAAGAAGAAGAAGAGGTAGGAAGATGCTTTTTGAGGTTATTAAAGCGACTTTCAGCTTAGGTGACATCACGTCAGGACACTGAGGAAGAAACCAGGTACGTGTTCATCCTGCAGATTTCTCAGATTCTTCTCATTGAACACAAGAGAATAATGAAGCCACAAGCAAAAACAAGGACCTTTCCACTGTGTTTCACTGTGGCCAGCAGGGGGCGCTGCAGAGACGGCGGTGCGCCCACCCTCCTCCTCTCCGGCAGAGGCCTCTTCTTCTGTCTCCTCCTCGTCTTATGGACACAGAGAGACAAGAGTGAGCAGAGAGGACAGATTCTCGCCTCAGACTGATTCTTTTATACCTGCTGAGTCAGCACCTGTTGCTGCCATGGCAACGCAGTTTCCTTTGATCAGTTCACCTGTTTCCTCTGTGGAAATGACTTCTAATTAAATCGCTGTTATGAGTTTGAGGCAGGTTTTATGGGAAAAAAACAACAACAACATAAATCCACCTCTAATCAAACCATCCAGACGTCAACAGTCTGACTGATGATACAAATCAAAAATCACAACATAATTAGCGAGTTCAGGCCGGTACGCCAACATAAAGCCTTTCCCGTCTGTGGAAAACAGTTAGTACCTGTGTGGTCGCCGGGTGGTTCAGCAGGAGTCGCGGTGGAAGTGAAAGTACCAGCAGCTGCCGGAGGAGCAGCAGCACTGGTACTGTCAGTGGGGTGGGTGGCGGCGCCCTCCGGAGGTGACCTGCACACAGAAACACATCACCAGACGATAACCTGGACTGAAGACCCCCGAACTATGTGCATCACACGTTTAACACTCCAGACGTCTGTTGGCCAGCGGCCCGAAATACACGTCCAGCTTCAGCTCGTTCTAATTATGCTCCCAAACGCGTCTGACGTCATCATGACGACGTCAGGTGAAACGGTTCCTCTTTAATAATGAACCGAGTCAGGCGACGCAAACGGAACCGGCTCGTCGGGGACGGCCGGCTCGATACGACAAGCCGCAGCCGCAACGTGTCTCATTTAAGTCCGTTTTATTTATATAATAATACATTTTATTTCGGTAGGTAATGAGGCACCTCTCTGGGCACTCGAGGACACCGTACAACACATACAAAAATAAAAACATTAAGAAATAAGAAACAGATAAATGTAGACGGTTACGTAGGGTATGCAGTTCGGAATAGGTGACTTTTTGGTCTTGATTTGACGAGTACGAGAGGGTCCAGGTTCCTGAGGTCCGGCGGGAGTGAGTTCCATGAAAGCCCTGCTCCCCACGGTGACGGACAGAGAGGTGGACAGAAGAAGCAGAGGGAACAGGAGGGGGGGGGCAGAAGGATTTTGAAGTCTACGCTGAGTTTAACAGGGAGCCAGTGGAGTCGCTGCCAGACAGGGGCGAGACGGTGAAGGGAGGGGGTTCTGCTGATACTTCCAGCTGCAGAGTTCTGAACCAGTTGGAGTTTCTGGAGGTATTTGTTACGTAGAGCAAAGAGAGGAGAGTTACAGTAGCCGAGTCGAGAGGCGACAAGGCCGTGAACAAGAATAGCAGTGGAGTGGGGAGAGAGGGAGGGGCGGGGGCGATTAATATTGCGTAAGTGGAAACATGCAGAGGTTATTGATTTGGGATTGAAAAGATAAAGTGCTGTCGAGGATGACAGCCAGACTTTTAACCTGGGGGAGGGGGAGACAGAGGAGTGGTCGATGGTAAGGGGAAAACTCACCTTTTGAGAGGGTTAGCCCAATACCACAAATCCCAATGTGCCTCAAAGGGCTTTACAGTCTGTACAACACACAACTGTCCTCAGACCCCCGATCCGAGTATCTACAGTGACAATGACAACACGTAGGCTGTAGACCAAGTGAGGAGGACGGACGCAGAAAGGTTTGTTGTTGTTTTCAAGTAAAAAGGTAAAAAGTAGAATCAAACGGAAGTGGAAGAACTCTGACCTGGGTGTGCCTTCCTCTTCTTCTTCCTCTCTGGACTCCATGTTGTTCCTGTTGACAAAATACCTGATTTGAAGTTGAGTATTTCTATTTTTTCTACTTTACGCTTTCAGAGGGAAATACATAAATACACACACTGTGGCAAGAAAAAGGATGTGAACCTTCTGGAATTCCATGGCTTTCTGAATAAATGTGTCATAAAATGTGATCTGATCTTCATCTAAGTCAAACATAATGTGTCTAAAAATAATCGCGCAAACAAATTGTGATCTTTCATGTCTTTATTGAACACTCTCATTCAACATTCAACATGGCAGTGGAAAAAGTAAGTGAGCCCTTGAGTTAAAAACTGGTTGACCGAATGACAGCCAAACATCTGAAGGCATCTTTGGAGCTCGCTAACATCTCTGTTCATGAGTCTACAACACGTAAAACACTGAAGAAGCAGGGTATCCCCGGCAGGACAGCACGCAGGAAGCCGCTGCTCACTGAAAAGAGCATTGCTGCACGCCGCAAGTTTGCCAAAGAGCACAGTGACACTCCACAGCGGTGTTGGCAAAATGTTTTAAGGACTGATGAAACTAAGATTGAACTATTTGGAAACAACACACAGCGCTACATCTGGCGTAGAAAGGGCACGGCCCGTCACCATGGAAACCTCACCCCAATGAGCCCGCTTCGCTGCGTCAGGGCCTGGGCAGCTTGCAATCACTGAGGGGAAGATGAACTCCCAAGTATATCAGACACCTCCTCAGGATAATGGGAGGGCGTCTGCACGTCGGCTGAAACTGTGTAGAGGGTGGGTGACGCAACAGGACAACGACCCCAAACCACCGGAGCAAGTCCACGACAGAACGGCTTCAGAAAAACTAAATCCGCCTTCTGGAGGGGCCCAGTCAGAGCCCAGACCTCAACCCAACAGAGGTGCTGTGGACGGACTTGAAGAGGGCCGCACACATGAGACGTCCAGAGACTGGAGGAACGGGCTGAACTCCTCCTCAACGATGTGCAGGTCTGACAGGAAGCGCCTGGTGGGGGTTACTGCTGCCCGGGGGGGTCAACCAGTTATTAACTCAAGGGCTCACTTACGTTTTCCACTGCCATGTTGAATGTTGAATGAGAGTGTTCAATAAAGACATGAAAGATCAGAATTTGTTTGCGTGATTATTTTTAGACACATTATGTTTGACTTAGATGTGATCAGATCACATTTTATGACACATTTATTCAGAAAGCCATGGAATTCCAGAAGGTTCACATCCTTTTTCTTGCCACAGTGTGTGATATATTATATACACACACACACACACACACACACCGATAATCATTTATCAGTCGTATATATTGATACATATAACATATTAATGGCCGTTGTTCCAGAGAACTTTTCCTTTTGATACTTCGACTACATGAAGCTGATAATACTTCTGTACTCTTACTGGAGTAAAAGATCTCAATATGTTCTCTGTTGTGGTTCACCTTGAGTTAAACGCAGTACACGCTGCCTGTTAACTGAAGCCAAAATATTGTGTTTAACAATCATGTATAACTCATAGAACACGTAGCACGCAGCCTGCTGCGTTTCGGTTCACAGGCAACACCCGAACCTGACCTTGTCGGGCTCGTATCTCAGCTGCTGACGTAATCTTTGTTCAAACGGCGCTTATCTTCCACGCGGAGGGTGGCCGACGAACTGCTCTCAAACAATAAAGACTTAACACAAGAGTAAAGACTCACGGCGGCTCTGTCCTCCCGGGGGAACCTCGCTGACGCGCCGCAGCCAGGTGAGGCGGGCGAGGCCGGTTCAGGACGAACAGCCCAGATCACCGAGAAACCTGCTTCACAGCCGGAGACTCACCTGGTGACATCGCAGCCCTTTTATGAGCGGACTCTAACACCTCACCTGTCTCTCTCTGCCAACAGAGGTGTGGCGCGCTGCCGCGGGGAGGGCCCGGCCCCGTTACCATGGCGACTGTGACTGTACAAAGCAGGGGTGGAAACTGCACAGTGCATGCCCGTACCTGCTGAGCGCACACAGGCGTGAGCGCGAGCAGACTGCAGCATGTACACGTGACGACTCATTGTTGCCCGACGGGTTCAAAACACGTCCTCAGAGGTGTGAGCGGCGGAGCCCAGTCGGTTACCTTTCACCCAACAGGTACAGGGCCCCCCGGCGCTGACAACAGCAGGTAGAATGTTCACTAGCTCAGTTGCATCTATCATTAGCAGTAAACAGAGTCATCAGCTCTCCAGCTGTTTGCTCATAACCCGTGTCGACCTGACGGCGGCGCAGGAGGGACAGTCGGGGGTCAGCAGAGAGACTACGGTTCATCCGGAGGGGAACGTGAACCATGAACCAGCTGCTGCTGAGAGGGTTCAGTCTGGATCAAAGTGGAGGACCTGCGGATTGTTAACGTGGCTAAAAAAGGCAAACACAAGAAAACTTTAGTAGGCGAAGCGAAACATTGAAGAAGGGTCACATGGCAGGGCTGCGCCAGGAAGTTGACCTGAAACCTGCTCAGTAACCAGAGTTCTGTTCCCTGGCTTTGTGTCGACGGCGGGAAACACTGGCTGACCTTCCATCGTGTCTCGTTGCGTCTGCGTTTATAATTCTCAGCCGCGACGCTTCCAGCGCGAGGATGGAAAATCGTCGATCTCGTGCCTTTTGTTTGACAAGACAAACGTACTGTTAGTGACACAGAGCTGCAGAGGGCGACAGGGAACCAGATCGCATCACCTGCGCTGTGCGTACTTCACACCAGCAGCACGCCGCCTCTGCTGCATCTCACGTTCAGCGTTGGAGAGACGCTGATTGGCCGCAGCGAGCGTGTCGACAGTCAGGACTCCTGCTGTCGGTCCGTTAACGTTCGGTTCAGTTCAGCGGCACGACGGTGAAAATAAGAACACAGACAACAGAAAAGATTGGAGAGGAAAGAGTCCAAGTTAAAAAGGGACATTATTTTATAGAACAAACACATCTACACACGACACACGCAGCGACCATCGACAGCAGTAAACGCAAACCAACCGATGTTTCAGGGGCCGCTGTCGTCCTTTTATCCACGCCGCCCGGGAGGATGCGGCTACTACGCAACCGGTCCAAGTCCCAAGCGGCCCGATGGTTTGACCACTTCACGCGGAACAGCATCATCATGCCCGCCAGTTATCCCGAGCTCGGCGCCAGCGCTTCCTCCCGTTTGTTGGCAAAGGCACACGAGCCTGACATCCCGGAGCGACGATCACCGGCCGCGCTTCCATCTGCGGCGGCTGCAGTTTGACCTTTCAACCGCATGTTGCGACGTCCCTGGACGAATCCGCTTGCTGCATTCGAAAAAGTCGAGATTTTTCCAGCTCAGGGCGTCGCGAACGCAACGAATGCGCCGATGAAAATAATGAATTTGTGTTTGTGTAAACGACGCGACGTCTCAACGACGTCTCAACGGCCCCTAACAGCTGTCGAATTCAATGAATTCCAAAATGTGAACATCTAAATCTCATGAAAGACGAGGCGTGGCGTGGCGTGCTTCTTCTTCTGTCTCTGAAAGGCGCCCGCTGTGTGCTGCGCTTCAGATTCTTACAGGCCAAAACACTCGGCTGGAGTCCAAACAGACGCCGCTGGCCGTCCAATCAGAGCTCCTCTTGCTGCCCAGTGTGGGTGTGTACGTGAGCGTTGAGCGCCGCCCTCCACCTGAAGCTGAGCGGGCACCGGGAGCACTGGTACGGTTTCTCTCCGGTGTGGATCCTCATGTGCTCCATCATCTTGTCCCTCCTGCTGAAGCGCTTGCTGCAGTCGGGGCAGCGGTGCGGCCGCTCGCCGCCGTGCGTCTGCGTGTGTCTCCGCAGGTGATTGGCCGACACCAGGCGCAGGCCGCAGAGCACGCAGGTGTGGCGTTTACTGTCTCCCGTGTGCGTCCTCAGGTGCCGCCGGAGGCGTCCTCGCTCGCTGTAGCTGCGGCCGCAGTCCCTGCAGCTGAACGGACGCTCGCCGCTGTGGACGCGCATGTGGCTGCTCAGGTGCTCCTTCCTCTTGTAGCACTTCCCACACTCCACGCACTGGTGCCGCCGCTCACCTGTGTGGGTCAGCAGGTGGCGCTGCAGGTGGCTCTTAGCGAAGAAGCTCAGGCTGCAGCGCTGACAGCTGAAGGGCCTCTCGCCCGTGTGAGTCCTCATGTGCTCCACCAGCGCCTGCCTCAGCAGGAAACACTTCCCGCACTCGTGGCAGCAGAACGGCCGCTCGCCGCCGTGGGTCTTCAGGTGAGCCGACAGGATGGACTTACTCTTGAAGCGTTTGTCGCAGTCGGGGCACTCGAAGGGTTTCTCACCTGTGTGCGTCCTCTGATGGACCCTCAGGCGACACGGCCGGTCGAAGCTTTTCAAACACTCGTCACACTGATGCTCCTTTCTCACTTTAACACCCGCCGGAGCTCTCGGCTCGCCGGCCGGTCTTCTTCCTCCGCCGCTCTCTGACCACGACGCTTTTCTCGTCCCCGCGCTGTCGTTCTGCTGAGCACTGAAGTCTGGATCCTGCCAGGAGTCTCCATCATCTCCATCCTCTTCCTCCTGCTCTGCCTCAGTGAGCTGCTGCTCAGAGGCGCCACCCTCGGGGCATTCTGGGTAATCAGCCCTCTGCTCCTCTGAATGGAAACAACACAAACATATTTAAATCCTCAGACACTTGAACATGTTGAGTTTGCAGGAAGGTGAAATTTTCTAATCAATAAACCCGCAGTATCCATCAACACACGCTCAAAGGGGATTGGTCCTCACAGCAGGTGACAGGGTCTCTACGCACACCTGGACGCCTGTGAGCGCGGTAGGGTGGATGACGTATAACAATGTTACATAATACAGTGTTTACTATAAAGTACAGTTGCTGTACACGCGCGTTAATGTTTCCACACACTGTAGAAGTTTGTCTTATATTATATATATATAGAACATTTAAACGTCGTCATTTGCATTATTAGTCGATCCTCTCCACTCCCTGCTTTAATGGCTCCATTGTTCAGAAGGTGGAGCCAAATGTTCTATGTTCTTATATAAATGTCACGTATTCTGCTGGTACATATTGTTTTGAAAGTTCCTCTGCTACGTAGTTCCCCTTCCTGTTGCTCCCGCTGTGACGTCAGCCTGTTCTGTGTCGTACTAAAGACGAACACCGTTGAGCCTAAAGATAATGTGGCTCCGGGACCCGCAGTCAGCCGCCTGAGTCGGTTGGGAGTGGAAGCACCTGGCTACATTCAGACAGTTGTCTCACCTGAGTGTCTGTCCTCGCCTCCCGCGGCCGCTGGACTCTCACGTGACGGTTTGTGTCGCATGCTTTTCCCGCCGGATGTCCTCCACGGTTCCTCCGCAGCCTCGCAGGTCTCCGGTCGGACGATCAGAGGCGGAAACACCGAGAGAAAAGAAGGTCCGACTGTCCGCTAAACCGCTGCTAACATGCTAACAGGCTAACAAACCGGCCGCGGTAAAAACCAAACGCCACTTCCGTTACACGCCTTCAAAATAAAACACGCGTTGGAACCTTCTTTTGTTTGAAGTCGACTTTTTTCTTGTTAACAGCGTTGGAATGTAAGTAGATTAGTAAGTAAGTGTAATTAAATATATGATATAAAATATAATTATAATAAAGTATGAAAACTTTACTTGAGTATTATAATTGTATGATACTTTGCACCCCACTACATTTATCTGACAGTTTTAGTTTACAAATTAATTTAATTTAAATCTACATAGTGTACAAAATGATGCGCTGCCACGTATTTGTTTCCTGCAACGATCTCCATCTTATCCGATCGTTTTAGTAATTGAGTCCGACCTCCTTATTTTCTCATGTGCAGCGATCCATCAGTGCGGCCTGTTTTCTATTCAGATCAAGTCTTTTCTCTTTCATTTTATTTTAATTCTAGAGCCACGACACGCCTCCTACTTCCTGTTTCCGTTTTCACACAGGTTGAATTAAAACAGGTTGAAATGCTCGTAGTGCACTAACACTACCTTCTGTCACTTGTTTCAAGAAGATAGTCTTCAGGAGCAGATTCAAGGCGCAAATGTCTTCTCAGCATTGGATCTTCTGCTCCGTCAGAGATTAAACAAGTTAACTGTGCAGAAATTAGTCTTGTGCAGCTTTTAAAATCACATTTATGAGCTTATTGAACCTCTGAAAAGGACTCGCTGTCAACGTAGGTTCATATTTCATATTCAAACCCCACAGATTTACAACTAATAACTGATCAGTTGAGGATTTTTGATTATTGGCACGAAAATGTTGAGATTTAAGCACAAAGTTGTGGCTCAGACCTCCTGGGGTTTAATCTGACTAACTTTAATCTGTCTTTTAATAAAACTAAGAATCAAAACAAACAAACAATCTGTTTCATTATCAATATGTAATTAAAACATTAATATCCACCTTTCGATAGCAGAGAAAACTGATTTCTGATGATTTGACAGAATAATCCTGACTCACGGTCCACTTACTAGCTCTTACCGGAGCTTTCACTCGCATTGTATTCACTGCCAGAGCTTTCCAGTAATCCAGTGATCAGAAACTGGGACTTTTCATACTTTAAGTACTTGTTGCTGATAATACTTTCATACTTTGACGCCCGTGGGGTTCGGTACTTGTAGAGTAGCTTCGGTGTGGTGTTGGTACCTTCGCTGCAGCAGAGGATCCGAGTCCTTCTTGGACTGAAGTTGGCTTTCCAGACACTCTCAGTGTAAACGGGAAGCTCAGGTGGCAGCAGCTTCTACCGCCTGCGGGTTTTGGTTTTTTATTACCTCTTTTGTTTAAAGGTTTGTGCGTTTAAAAGTTCGCAGAATAACAGCAAAACCCCTCCGTCCTGTCCTGAGGACGGTGAGATGCAGTCGAAAGCTGTGGAAAAAGCTGGAAAGTGGAACTTGAGTTGAGATTATTTTTCTCAAATTACTATTTCAAAGGTCAAGAACGAATGAATGAATGGTGGAGCCCGCCACGTTCTTCCTCCTCCTCCTCCTCCTCCTGCTCTCTACTGCCCACTCCCCCCCTGCTCCTCCGTCACCCCTCCCATCCTGTTGAACTTCTCCAGTAAAGCTTCGTGGTTGAAGCCGACCTCTAGCGGGCAGCCGTCCACCAAACTGTTCATCGGCGCCGGAGGAATCATCCTGTAATCCTCCTCCACGTTCCCATAATCCTCTGCTCCCAGCTGCAGCCGCCGCAGGTGGAGACGAGAAATGGAGTAAACCTGAGGCGGGCGGTCGTCGGGGAGGTCGGCCGGCGATTCTCTGCTGTCAGGAAACGCGTCAGCGATCATCGTGTCCGATTGGTCGAGCTGGTCCTCCAGCTCCTCCTCGCCATCAGCCCCACAATGCACCTCTCTCTGCCACCAGTCTGTCAGGAAGTGTGTGAGGACAGGAAGGAGTTTTCTGCGAGAGGCCCGAGCGTTGCCTTGGTGATAGGCCAGGATGTCCTTATATGGGCTGCTGACAGGAGAGAGGCGGGGGGCGGGGCTCCGGGTGTTCAAGAGGGCGTGGCTAATCTGGAAACGGGGCAGGGGAGATATGATGCAAACACAAACATTGGAATTATCGCAGTGATGAGGACCGATATCTTATCCAATATATATATATATCCTCACCTTTAATCCTGATCATTATTTACAATCCAAATCTTTATAATAATCCCAATACTAGTCAAAATCTTGATCCTAATTCTAATTTTAATCTCTGTCCTGATCCAAAATCAGCCCCAGATCTAATATTAGCCTAATCCAAATCTATTCTTAAATCAACTGTAATCCCAATTTCAAACTTTTTAATCCTAATCATAATCCTCATTTTAAATCTAACTCTATCCTAATCCCAACCACCACGCCCACCTCCTGCCTGTACTGCGAGCTGGAGCTGTAGACCGCCAGCTGCCTGACGGGCTCGTCTGATTGGTCGTTGAAGGTGATCGTCATGGCGACCACAGCGTCCAGCCGGTGCGAGAGGCAGAAGTCGCAGAGCTCCTGCTGCAGATTATTCCGGCGTAGAAACGACTGGAGGCAGAGACGACATGACGGGTCACAACATGCGACTACAACTCTCAGCATGCACCGCTGGCCTGTTCTACGCAGTCCAGAGAGGCTCAGAGGCGCCCCCTGCTGGTTCAGGGTTAGCTTATCGGCCCAGTAACTGGCTGAATGTGAAGACAAACACATCACGAAGGACAAATAGTTATTATAGAAACAACGAGTATCTCATCATTATTATTATGTTAGAATTAGGATTTGGGTAATTAACAGCCAATTTGACTTAAATCTTGTTAGTTATGACTCAGTACGTCAATATTATGACCAAGTCATATTATTAAGTTAAAATTATGAAGAAATATTTCACAATTATGACTGCAAAAGTAACTGTAGTGTATAACTACACAAGTGTAAGGTTGTGTACTTGTACACCATATATGCATACTACACTGTGTATATATACATATACTACCAGTTTGATTTTATGGGTAAAGATGAAATGGTCAAGAGAATTAAATCATTCCAGCTCATCCCATTATGACCAAAACCACTACAAATATAACTGCGCTTATTAATACTAGTGAGTTTATTGTTACATCCAGACTCATGTAGACAGTGCTGACAGCTACTCTCACGTCGCCCCCGGCAACCATCTTCATGTCCTTCAGGAGGATCTGCTCTGTGGACAGACCTGACACACACACACATTAAGTCATGTTTCCTGTTAAAACTCTTCCTGCAGCTTCTCAGATATGACGATTTGCTGCTTTTCCTCTGAATGATGTTAATAATGTGAATGCGTTGTTAATAAAGTTGTAAACAAGCGTCGTGAAGGCGTCACTTTGGGCTCTGGGTAACGATATTTACAAACCAAACAATCAGTCGGTACTATAATCCCATGATGGATGTCTGAGGGATAGCAGTTGGCAGGAACATGAATTGGCTAGTAAACTCTTTTTGCTGCAGGTATGAAAGTACCTTCACAGATTTCCCCCGTGTGTTTACCTGACAGGTCACACTTTGCTGTGTGGAGGGAGGTGTGAAGAGCGCCTCTGTGTGGCAGATCAGGAAACTGCGTCTGCAGCAGTCGGACCATCTGACTGTCTTTGACTGTCCCTTTACCGACCCGAGGAGACAGATTTACACTGTCCACCACCATCGCACCTGCAGGGAGGACACATGGGACACATTCACACCTGCAGGGAGGGCACACGGGACACATTCACACCTGCAGGGGGGACACACGGGACACATTCACACCTGAAGGGGAGACACATGGGACACATTCACACCTGAAGGGGAGACACATGGGACACATTCACACCTGAAGGGGAGACACATGGGACACATTCACACCTGCGGGAAGGACACACAGGACACATTCACACCTGCAGGGGAGACACATGGGACACATTCACACCTGCGGGAAGGACACACAGGACACATTCACACCTGCAGTGGGGACACACAGGACACATTCACACCTGAAGGGAGGACACATTCACAATTGCATGGAGGACACACAGGACACATTCACACCTGAAGGGGAG
>CM022477.1:1053714-1072275 GCA_011952105.1 Coreoperca whiteheadi
ATTCACACCTGCAGGGGGGACACACGGGACACATTCACACCTGCAGGGGGGGGACACGGGGACACATTCACACCTGCAGGGAGGACATACAGGAGACACATTATGTGAATGTGTCTCACCGTACAGCAGCAGAGCCAGCTGTCTGTCCAGGATCTCGGGCGCTCTGGACAGAATCCGCTCCATTACCAAAGTAGTGCACGACGCCACCATCTCCACGGTGATGGGACAGGACAAGGAGGCGGTCCTCTCTAGCTGGTGGTGGTCGATGACTTCTACTACTGCCCCCTCCAGGGCGCTGTCGGAACTGAAGGACGGGAAATAAGTCACAAGATTATCTGGAATGGGATCAGGACTTTTCATCTCAGATTTTAATGTTTTGATGAGTCAGACCTCGGCAGGACATTGTGGTCCACCAGTGTCAGTGCCAGCCTCCTGTCGCCATGGAGACGGGCCAGGTCCACCTCGTCTCTAAACACCAGGTTCTCCGTGGCGACGCCGGCCTCCCTCAGCAGCAGGAGGACGTCGGCTCGCAGGCGGAACTGCGACCGTGGAACATTGAGAACCGAAAGAACCAGAAAACCGCCCGGAGGACCGGACAACGTCTGAGAGAGCGAGACAGACGTTGGTGATGTCAGACTGTCCGTCCATCACTTTGGTCCAAAGTGAGACATCTCAACAACTACTCGTACATCATGAAATGTCTTCTTCTGTCTATGAAATGTCTTGTTTGTACGTCAGGTTTCAAACCATCAACCCTCCCGTCTGTCTGATTGACTCACCCTGGACAGGAAGTAGGCCATCGCCAACGACGACACCACAGAGTCCAGGTCACATGACTCACTGCCCAGGACGACATGGACTCTCTTGTTGCCATGGAAGCTGGTCTGAGGGGGGAGGAGAGTCACCACAGTGGGTCACACGACATGGAAACACTAAGTTAGCATTACAACTGCAATATACTGCAGTGAAGTACTTAATGACACTTAATAATAATAAACGTCTGATTGCAGAAACATCAGAAAATAAAGAGGAAACAGCTCAATGCCACTGAATTTGGGATGGGAATCTCAAGTCTCTGACCGATAAGATATGAACACAAGTCAACGCGGAAGACGTCGTTACGTACAAAACAAACAAACAAAGCAATAACGTTGTCAATTACGATGAAGTTTGGATACTATTGTTTAATCCATAAGCATATTCAGATTAACAGCACAAAAATGTGAAATCCGATTATTAGATATTTTTCCCCAATACCTGCATTGATCTGTTACTACTCTATCGATGCACTCGTTTCGCGCATGCCCAAGTCCGTATATCGGTGTAAATCGGTTAATCTTCCCATCCCTACACTGAAGTAAAAAGACAAAAAAAAAATTATGTTTTAATAAAAGCATCATCAAACCCACCTGCAGTGTGGCCGGTAAGACAATATGATAACATCTCAGACCTGTGGTCCCACTGGCGTCTTTAGTTACATATGGGTCAGGTGACAGCTAACTGCTAAATGCTAACTGCTAACCTCCGTTTTTTATAAAGTCGGTATGAATGTGAGCACGATCGTGTGTTTATGTACAGTACGTGTGATGGAGTGGTGACTTATCCATGACGAACCCAACAGTCCCGTCTCCCCTTTGATGCATTTTTTAGAAAACATGACGTCACCGTTATGCCGATGATACCCAGATGTACCTTCCAGCGAGACCCGGCTATCCGTGCTGCTCCTGCTCCGGTTGTGAATGCCCACTAGGCCTGAACACTTAATCGTTTTTATATCGACAACTGCAATTTGAAAGAGGTCAATTTTCAAAGAACAAGAGCCACAATTACACACGATTAACAGCTTCTCAAAGAGCTATGGGAGATGTCTGAAGTTTGATTTAAAGAAACATTTTATTTGCAGTTTAAATCACATTTGCAATATTGGTCAGGCAAATCACAAGTAGATATTTCCCACAGATCATTTATACCCATGCAAGGAATTTAGGTGTCATCTTTGACTCTGGCATAAAAGAAAACCTGTACTGGTCTGTCTTCACTCCGCAAAATATACAGTAAATTTACTTTAAGTTTACTTTATTTGTTATTAAAGCACTGCATGGATGTGCACCAGTCTAAAGTGTAATATCTGTGATATCTCCAGACCTCTCTGATCTGCTGACCAATCACTGCTCTGCTCTCCATGTTAAACAGTGGGCGAGCATTTCCCCCTCATTATCAGATCCTCTCCGTCCACTCATACTTAGAAAATCCGTCTTTCTCAATATTCTGTCTTCATTATTTTTTTCCTGGCTGGTTGAACGTTAAACCTTTCTTTAAAAGCTCTGGTAAACGCTTGCTGCCTTTAAAGAAATTGACTGGAGTTGAGTCGACTGATACAAACGGTAGAATGTTTCCCCACAGTGACCTTTAGTAACCTCAGGGTTCATCATCGGGCCCACAGACCTTTACACCCAACTGAAGAGGACTGTCATGGCGGCAGCGCCTTCTCCTGTTTACTTTAATGTCACATATCAAATCCAAATATTTGATTTTGGTGCTGTAGCGTCTGGGCGCTCGGCTGCAGGTCTGTAGTTCACGGAGCGTGTGCAGACCGAGGCAGCTGACACGTTTCATCATCGGTGTGCCGCAACATTCGAGCTAAAGGTCTGGACGGGCAGTTTGTGAGTCATTTAAAAAACGCTCCATACAGAGCTGCTGACTGGATCTGTTGGACTGACTGTCAGCCTGTAAATATTTGCTTCCTGTCCTGTGTGTCCTCAGCTGACTGCAGGTTGCAGGTAAACACAGTCAGGGAGACGCTGAACAGCCTCGACTAAACTCAGTGAATCGCACTGACGTTTCCCTCTCAGACACATGATTGTATTAGAGATCTACGTCCCCAAAACTAAAGGAGACTGGACCTTTAAGGAAGTATTCAGATCCTCTACTGAAGTAAAAGTACTAATACCACACTGTAAAAATACTCAGAGCCCAGAGTGACACCTTCACAATGCTTGTTTCGCCAGCCATGAAATGTTTCTACATGAAAACGGACTGAAACCAGAGGTTTTCAAGCCCCAGGGGGGCTCCGAACAGTTTCAGGGGAGGCTCAGTGACTGGAAGAGAAGAAACGTGAGTTATTATATCAGTTATCCAAAGGAGATCACATAGATTAGCCCACATGTGTGCGATTTGGTTAAAGAGAGAGTTCAGAGATACAGTAGCTCTGGGGGATTTTACTGTTTTTCTTTCCAGAGTCAGAAACTAATAAAAGGCCTCACCAGAGACCCTTCTTCTGTACTGATGCCGTCTGAAGTTATGGCAAACAGCAATATTCAGGCTCCACTGTTGTGTGTCTGCGGGATCGAACAACATCACGGTGATCCGAGCCCACAGCCCCCGACTTAAACCATCAGAATAACTAATAAATAGACCAGTCGACTAATCGTCTCTGCTGTACTTCTGTAAACTGTTGGGAGGTTTCATTTATAACAAAACATCCGACTCTGGTGACTAACGCTGTCAGAGAAATGTGGCGGAGCGGAAGGAGGAAGTGACATGAAAAGAAGATACTCAGGTAAAGTACAAGTACCTCAGATATGTACTCAAGTACAACTCTTGAGTAAATGTACTCCGTTAGTTCCGAAGGCTGTCTTTGAGGTTATGGTTTCTAAACGTTGAAACTCTTTGCATCTTCAAATATCTCCTTAAAACTCACCTGTTGAACTTGCTTTAGTTTAGATCATTTTAAATCTGTATTTTTAGTTTGGTCCCAAAGGGAAGAACTTTGCGACGTCCGACCTAGAAAGCTGCTTAAATTAACAGACGCATCAGCGACCAAACCAAACACCCCCGAGAACTAATGAGAACCGGGGGGCTTTTACTGTGAAGGCCTCAGCACACTTCCTGTCTCTCTCATCTACACGTGTGGACGGATCGATACATTGATGTACCGATCGATAATGTTTTAGCTGATCTGTTGGTTTTTGTGTGTGTGTGTGTGTGTGTGTCTGCTGAGATAGTCCCCCCCGATGTCGATCAATGCTGTTTGTTTAGGTGGGAAGTGATGTCATCAGAGCACACACACCGACGGGCCACCTCGGGTTTATTACTGGCGGCTGACTCCTGCAGAACTCGGGCTTCTAGACTGTAAACGTGAAACATTTAAACATTCACACACAAACGTCGTGTAGCAGAACACGCGACGGGTCTTACTGGGGGACACGTGTCTCCTGAACTGCAACGGGGAGTTGGGCTAAAACGCTGAGCTGTGATTGAGGGACTTGTGGAGGAAGCCAGCGTTTCATTGGCTGAAATCTCCGGAGAAACGTGACAGAGTCGTATGGTTTCTGAGCGGAAAAGCTGGAAAGGAGGTCATGACCTCTCCGACCTGAAACCGGCCAAATGCTGTTTATTAAGGACGTCAGTCCGGAGCGTGAGGTAATGACGTCAGTTAGCTTAGCATAATCGGATACTTCCCGCTCGTTATAAACTGCAGGAACACTACTAACCCTGAACCACGTCCGCAGACGGGAATAAATCCAGCGCCTACATTTACAGACATTTATCTGTTAGCCTGACGCTGTGACGTGTGGAAGCTATGCTAGCTCGTGATGCTGGTTGCTCCTGATTGGACGGCGCTACAGATGTTTCCTAGCAACAGATTCACTAAAGTCTTTACCCGCCGAGACGCTTGTTTGGTTTTAACGCTCCGAGCTGATTCAGGAACCAGTTAGTCGCTCCTGAAACTCAGGAAGGTCTTTAAGTTCATGATCCATGAGGAGCTGCTGATCATCATCATCATCATCATCATCATCATCACCTAATTAACCAGAACAGATCCCAAAATAACGGCCCAAAGAAATAAGATTGGTGTTAATTCATAAGTCAAAAGAAAATATTGCATTCTTTCAATAATTCAGCAGATTAGGAAATAAATGTTCTTGTTGTTTGTTTTGGAAACTTTTAAATAAAGTGACACTGAAATAAAAAAAGAGACGAACGACGATGAGAAACACACACACGTGCACACACACACACACACACACATATACACACACACAGACACACGCACACACACACACACGCACACACAGCTATACTTGTGAGGATTTTCATTGACATAACCCATTCCCCAGCCCCTAACCCCCCCAACACTGACCCTGACTCTAACTCTAAAACCACGTCTGAACCCTCAAACAGCCTTTGAAGGTCTCTTGAAAGGTGAGGACCGGCCAACATGTCCTCACTCCCAAGGTCTAAAATGCTAATTGGTCCTCACAGAGATGGCTGTACATGTCCAGACACACACACACAGCCTAGTGTTGAACAGGCGACAGAAGGCTTCTTCTTCTTCTCTCTCACCTCTGCTGCAGCGCTGCTCGACGTCAGGAAGTCGTCCATGCTGTGTGTGTCCGTTAGTTCCCTGTGAGATCCAGTGGGGACGGCAGAGACTCAGCTGGCTGCCGCTCACCTGAGGACACCAACATCCACCGGCAGATCACTTTTAAAACACCAGCACTTCCCTTCTGACCTATCAAAATAAGACCTGCACGTGCACAGGAGGAACATCTCTTTCAAGCATAAGTACTAAATCTACAAAAGCTCAGCTTTCCTCTCTGATAAGACAAGAGATAAAACATCTTGCCGGACGTTTTCGGGCCCACGATTCTAGATATGAATGTATAAAAATACCATATGGTGCAATACACGGCTGAAAGTGCGGTTAGAAATAAAAAGAACAAAGGGAAATAAATATCGAAGCCAGTTTTATTCACTGTTTGATGAATATTTACCTCAAAGTTAAAGCAGATCTTACGTAATTACAAATGTTACAAACATAGAAACATGAAGTATGAAAGGAAATAATATGAACAGGCGTTCGTCACTCGGCGAGGAGAAAACGACATCAATCGGCTCGTTGCGTCCGGAAAAAGGAAAATGTCAGGACCGCTGTGTTTCGCCTGACGTGTGTTCAGGAAATGAAACCCAGCGGACAGACTGCGTCGTTGAGCTGTGAGGTCTGGAGGGGACTTAAATGTTGTGTCTTCTTGGGAGGAAAAGCAGCCTGACGCGAGACTTGAGCTGGACCTTTGAGTCACGCGGTCTCGACACGCGACTCAGCGCTCCAGCGTGCAGGATTTAGTGGCTTCTAGCGGCCGAACTGCAGTTCGCAGCCACCTGAACGCCGCTCGCCTCACCAGGCGCGTGGGACAAACTGCGGTGGAAAGGCCCTCTGTAGAGCCAGTGTTTGGTTTGTCCGCTCTGGGCTACTGTACAAACACGGCGGCCCCCGTGGAAGGGGACCCGCTCCCTCCGTAGATGTAAAGGGCTCATGGAAACACATTTTCAGCTGATTCTACACTCATGAAAACACACTGATGGATGTTATTTTCAGTTTCTGCCGACGCGACACACTGGCCCTTTAAATGAATTCAACATGGCCACACAAAGGATGTTCTTTCAGGCTTTTCTCGGGAGTTTCTGCTTCTACGTGACCACGTTTGTTGTAAGAACTCTCCAGATGTTTTAATAACGCTCCGCATCCTTCCGTGTCAGGTTCACTCTGGTAAGGCTGCGTAGACCTACTTTCCCTCGCGGTGTTATATCACACCGCCTGTCCCGGGGGAGCGGGGTCTCCGCTCTTTCGGTCCGTCCCGGTTCCTAACACCGCCCCCCCCCCCGCACAGACTCTTAACAGCGGGGAGTTACATTGAACTACCTCCTTTAGCCGTAAGGGCGGAGCTCGCAAGCGATCACCTGACCTTAAGGTGGGGACTGAGCGCACCGCCCGTCGCAGTCACCGCGTGACGCAGATCTAACACGCCAGACTGCGTCGCCGGTGCCGCGGAAAGGTAACAGTTGCGTGTGCTTCTGCGCTGACGTGGCTCCTGTCTGCTCATTAAGCGTCTTTACGGTGTTCATTAATCAGACGGAACAGCTGTCGGTTAATACAACCCTCGGAATGTAAAGATGCCGCACCCGAACGTCTTGTACTGGCGCCAAACTCTATTCAAGTTACTGCTCCTTCCTGGTGAAAGTGCGGCTTAAATGAATACCCCGTCTGCCCGTACATATTCATTATCGTCATTCAACACTGACTTGTTATCGTTAACGGCAAGGCGAACTGCTAAAATGACTTGCAAAAAGTTGATTTTTGTTTTAAATAGGAACTGATTGGATGTCACGTGTACGCCGAATTAATCCGTGTCCCCGAACAAGGTCAATGGGATCAAAAAAGTAAATACAGGCTGTGTTTAATTGCGCCAGTGAACTAATTCTTCTTAAATTGCCAGATTTGTAACGGAGTCTGGCGTGGCCGTGACCTTACACAGCGGGGCTAGCTGTGTGTTAGCTAACTCTTTGCCAAGCAAACCTCGCAGTGAACAGTGGTAACTCTAGTTTTCCCACTTAGTTTGTAGGTGTTAGTTACGCTTTTGTGACGCACCGCCGTTAGAAAGCCGGTTGTATTTGATCAGTTACGCAGTTTTTATTAAAATATAAAAAGTGTCAACACACTCTCAAAGGTCCAACAGAGTTAGTCAGTTTAAATGGAGGAAAAGAGCAACAAGAAGGGGCTGATAGTTGAACAGCAGAAAGGAAGAAGAGATTGACGCATTTGTCCTGCAGGTTTACTATTTTCAATGAGGAAAAAACCAATTTAAAACCATGAAAAGGAGGTTTAGGATTGAGGACAGTCCTGTTTCTCAGATGGGGATGAATCCTCAGCTTCCATACAAACCAGGATGAGTGTTCAATCGATCCAGAGTCTCCACATGGGAACCTTCTTCTAACCTTAGTCTTCTACAAGTTATTTTAAAGTGAGGCCCTACGGCTTCAGGTGGGCCGGCTGATACGTTGTCCTGGTGTTGGAGGGTCCCGAACCCGGATGGATGGATGTTTATTGTCACAAGTACAACGAAATGTAAAAGTGCCTCTCCAGTCTGTCCGTCACTCAGAGTCTATAAAATATAATTTAGCTGCACTTGAAACACAAGAAAAGAATATAAGTAAAAATAAAAACCAGCAGCTTAAGTATCCACACACACACTCACACGTTGTGTTTCCATCACTTTCGGGGACATTACATTGCCTTACAGTCATTCCCTGGAGACTGACCCTAACCATAACCACTACTAGATCAAACCTGACCCTTACGCTAGCCTAAACCTAACCTTGCCCTTACTCTGACCTTAAACCAAGTTTGCATCCTAAAATGTAACGATTTAAGTTATGGGGACTTGCATTTTGTCCCTATAAGCAAGGCAAGTCCTCACAATGTGACTGTGTAAACAGCTTTATGTCCCCACAACATTAGTAATACCCGCCCACACACACGTGTGTACAGCTATACTTGTGAGGACTTTCATTAACATAATGCACTCTCCAGCCCCTAACCCTAAAACCAAGTCTGAACCCTCAAACAGCCCCTTGAAGCCATTGAGCTTTCCTAAGCTAGGTGGCTAACTGCTAGCCAGCCGGCCGGATGTGACGTCGGCCGGATCCTGTTGTTGTGGGCGTGGCCTGTGGCTCCGCCGTGTGGCTCGCGGAGAGGAATGTAAACAGCTAGCGCGCGCCGCTAACGAGCCCGCGCACACCACGGAGCCGCTGTCGGTAAGCTGCGTCTTCCCCGAACCGACAGTTTGTCCCCTCCTGAGCGGGGTCCGTGACGTGACTGTCTGCGGCAGGTATGTGTGTGTGTGGAACAACAACAGCTAACTAAGTAGGCTAAGTTAGCTAGCAGCGCTAGCGTCGTGTTTGCTAGCTCTTGGAGTCGCGGTTGCCGTAGGAGGTACGGACGTCTGTAATGAGGTGAGGGGCATTATGGGAAACGTCAGCGCTTGTTTGGCTGACCGGCTCTCCCTCCTCGGTCATGCAGCGTGACGAG
The DNA here is from genome assembly GCA_011952105.1 of Coreoperca whiteheadi. Lineage (NCBI taxonomy): Eukaryota > Metazoa > Chordata > Actinopteri > Centrarchiformes > Sinipercidae > Coreoperca > Coreoperca whiteheadi. The sequence goes on from CM022477.1 coordinate 1,062,584, forward strand.
CTGATACTGACACCCTGCTGCTGGGCTCCCATGTGTCCTCTAACTGCTAAACCTGAATCCAGCCCGAGTTCAGTGAGTGACGAGGCGTGGCAAGGTCACCTGACAGCCTTACACCGACAACAGGGCAAAGCCTCGTGTGCTTCATGTTGTGAAGCCGCGGTGATGAAACGGCCCTGAAGAGGCCTCTTCCCCTTTGGTGTGACTCAGGGGCAGAGACGGCCGTAACAACCCACAGCAGCTTCATTAAGACCCAAACCGCTGCTTCCGCTTCCTTTCGGGTCAGATGTGTTCATGTGATGCGTGTTGTTCCTGCCAGGTCCCTGCGCTCTGCAGACCAACAGCGTCTGGTGGTACCATGGCAACAAGGAACAGGATCCCTCTGGAGCAGCTTCTCTGGATCCGTTCCTCATTGGTGGAATGATCTGCCTGCTCCTACAAGATCAGCAGGTTCTGTAGCCGCCTTTAAAAAGCTCCTGAAGACGCAGCTCTTCCACCAACAGCTGACTGACCATCACTGACTTCTGCTTCCTTTCTACCTCTGCTCATGAACCCCTTCCTCTCCTCAGCTCTGGATCCTGTGCTGGACTCTGACAGACCAGTTCCTGCTGCTCTGAGGCTTCTTGCCACCTCGTGTTGTTAGAACTGCTGCCACTGTCTTCCTCACGTGTGAGTCTCTTTGGACAGAAGCGTCCGCTACATGAATACATGAAAAGGTTGTTGTTTCAGGGTTTCCCTCACACTTTGTGGCCCAGCCTGTCTGACACAAGCACCTGGGGATCAGTTTAGTTAGTAGATGTCGGCCCAAACACCTGTTAAACATGTGTCGGCACCACCGCCAGTTCCTAAGAGTGTCACCGCGAGTGTTTTACGTTTTGTTTGACTTCTGATCCGTTCTTGTGTTCCGGTCACGAAGAAATTATAGTTAGTTTTTTTGTGTGGGGTTTGACAGACGAGGACGTTCGCCGGCAGTGAGGCTCTAATGGAAGACACTATCCAGGTGCATTGTGGGCAATGTAGGCTCCAGCGTTTTTGGACTTTAAGTCTGCTTTTCAACATTATGGATTGGAGCCATTTATGATCTTTCCGCTCTGATTTGCAAGTAATGTTTTTAGAAAAACGTAATTCCTGGATTACGTGCATTTTGACAGATTGAGTGACGTTATTGACGAGGAAGCCAGACGTGTCCGTGTTCTCCCGTCTGACGACAGCGTTAACGATTCATCCTAATTGTTTCCTTTTTCCTCAGGTCTGACAGGAAGTCTGTTCACTGACCAGGCGACGCCCTGCTGCCAGAAGTCCGAGCGGAGAAGAGCCTCCGTCCCTGCCGCCGCCGCCGGACCACAAAGACTTTATCTGACAGTTCGTCACGCCTGCAGCGCCCACCCTGCTCACTACTTCCTGTCAGCAGGAGAGAAAAAGAAGAAGAATATTTTCTGGCCTTTTAAGTTTATTCTCCATAAACATTTCATTCATGACGAGGGACTCTAACTCGCGTCAGAAACCGTACGTCACGCTCACGGTCAGATAGTTAGGAGCGTTTGTTTTGTGAAACCCCCAGCAGGCGGAAGACGGGCTGACAGACACGTGGTCGCCCGGCGGCCATGTTGGGGCCTCCCCCGCCGCCTGCCACCTCCGCGCCGCCATCTTTAATCAACGCTGGGACGTCTGTGAACTGAACAGAGGAAACCTCCTGAAACGGAGGCCTCAGCTTGTCGATTTGTTCTTTCTGAACCTGTTTGTGTACATGAGGAGTTCGTGCTTGTTCTGAGAAGCCGTCGGCCTTGTTTCTTCAGCGGCGACTGACATCCCATAGATCGGCCGATCATGGCGGAGTCCAGCTCGCAGCCGCCTCCAGCGGCAGATCTGCTGATCGAACGCAGCAGGAAGGAGCCGTCTCTTCCCGCAGACAGCGTCTCAGAAGAACTGATCGTAACCGGGACGACGAAGGCGGTGGGGGCTGGCGGCGGGGCCGAGGCGCTGAGCAGCAACGGCGGCGCCAACAGTCCTCTTCCTGCCCCAGTCCTGAAGGAGGAGGCCACGCCCCCGGAGTCGTCGTCGTCGCCGTCGTCTGACAACGGGACGGTAACCACCGTCACCATAGAAGAAGAATCTCTGTCAGCTCTGTTAAGACACATCAAGACCGGAGGAGAGCCAGGTAAGAGGTCAGACCACTGTCCACCTGTCTGTCAGACTGAGGGACGTTACCTGTCTGTCTGTCAGAAAGACTGAGGGAGGTTACCTGCCTGTCTGACAGACACAAACGTCCTCTTAGAAATGAAAAGGTAGTTTGATGAGCGATCAGTCACAGAGATGCTTTCTTCTCTTCAGGTAGACACCTGGAAAGGCGGCGTTTTGTTAGGGTGACGTCTCCAGAATCTGATTACTGACCTGCTGCGTGTAAACAGAGCGGTACAGTAACCAGGCTGCTACAGGACGTGGCAGCACGTCTTATTTCTCGGAGTTTCCGGGTTTCTTGTGTGCACATAAACTCACTGATCAACACTGAACTATTAGCTGTAGTAGCTTTACTACCTTTACTCTCAGCTGTATGCCAACAAGCTTTCCATGTCTCTGCAGATGAAAGCGTGACTCTCTGCTGCTGACAGTTGATTTCTGTGGGCAGTTAAAGGGAACAAAGAGAGACATTGTCTCGTAGTTTGGGACATATGAAGTCCTGGAGGGCAGAATTACTGGACTTCCTCAGGACAAAGAGCTGCTGAGCGTTACGGAGCCGTAACCATGCATCGCTTACTAACTAAAGTTCCTGTTGATGTTGGTGTCTTTGCTGTGACGTCCCAGCTGGTTAACATTCAGGAAGCGGGGACTCTGCAGCTTTGTGCGGAGCGGAGAAACAGGCAGCCAGTCAGGAGACGCCTTCAATCAGCCATTGTTGTTCTGGGATGTGATTGGCTGCAGGCCAGCGCGCACAGAGTGTGAGAAAAGGCAGAAACAGGAAGGTTACAATTACAAGCGTTATCATTTTTTACTGATTGGTCAGTTAGGGGCAGGTTTTACTGCTTAGTATCTTCAGGATACCAGAGAACTGGTCTCTGACCCCTGATGTGTCTGCAGGTCTGGATCTGGAGGAAAGCTCCTCTGTGGCGACGGCAGGCGGCTCGGACGACCAGCGGGAGTCCACAGACTCCGCGTCCTTCTCCATCCCCAGCCTGGAGCTGTCGGACGGGGTCACGGCCACAGGAAACTCCCTGGACGTGGACGATGGCCTCTCCTCCTCCTACTCTGCTCTGGGTGTGGAGGGCTGCTCTCCGTCCACCGAGGTCCCGAGCCTGAAGGACGAGGAGACGCTGGAGGCTGCTGGTGAGACGTCCGCTTCGTGGTTCGGGGCGAAGCGCTGCACTCGTCCGCATTTGTTAGATTTTCAGGCTGCAAAACAATCTAAAGCAGCCAGCGAGTCCTAATACGACACCAAAACAAGCATGCGAGGCCGTTTTTATTCTCCCAGCCAGAGTCCTGCTGGAAAACAACTAGTTTGGACGTGTTTTCCAAGCGCGCGGAGGGCGAAGGCGCCCTCATAGAGACACGATCATCGCTTAGACTCGGAGACAACGGAGCACGTTGTCCAGCCGTCTCTCCGGAGACATTCGTAGTGATGCATCTTTCACCCCTGAACCACGGGGGGGGGGGGGCGAGCGAGCGAGCGAGCGTGCAGTTATCTTCAAATCCAGACCAAACCTGTCTCCATTTTGTATTTGTTGTTTTTAAAGATATAAAGAATTTTGCTTTATTCTTTCATAAAGATAAATGGACTTGTTCACATTTATTGGCCTTTAAAGACACAGACGAGGCTTTTCAGATACACAGAGAAGAAGCAGAACCACCGAGTTTAAATATTTTTTTTCACCTGCATTTATACTTTTAGACTTACGCCCGATCGACTAATTCTGATCAGCTTTGCAGAATCTAGTTCCAGCGTCTGGATTGTTTTCATTTCTCCGCAAACTGAACCTCTTTGGGTTTTGGACAAAACAAGACATTTGAAGGCGTCACCTGGGAGGTGGCAGAGCTTAAGATGCTGAGGTTCTCTTTGGGAGGGACGAGGACGGACAGGATCAGGAACGAGTCCATCAGAGGGACAGCTCATGTTAGATGTTTGGGAGATAAAGCCAGAGAGGCCAGATTGAGGTGGTTTGGACACGTTCAGAGGAGAGACTGTGAATATATTGGTAGAAGGATGCTGAGGTTGGAGCTGCCAGGCAGGAGGTCTAGAGGAAGACCAAAGAGGAGATTTATGGATGTAGTGAGAGAGGACATGAAGTTAATTGGTGTGAGTGAAGAGGATGCAGAGGACAGGGTTAGATGGAGGCGCATGATTCGCTGTGGCGACCCCTGAAAGGGAGCAGCCCAAAGGAAAAGAAGAAGACCTGGGAAACTTGCAGCGGTGACATCATCACTACGCAGTGAAACAGAGCTGCAGCTGCTTTGTGCTTCAATACTATTCAATACCGTGTATACTGTTTTACCAATAATGACTTACCCTAATTTAAATGGAGACACCTGAGTACTTCCTGCACCGCTGCTCTGTGTGACTGTAGTCGTCCTCCTGTCCACAGGGGGCGCTGCAGCTCCTGCCGCTCCTGCCGCCGCCGCCGCTGTTTCGGAGGCTGGGCCGTCCATGCCGGCGTATTACCTGGTGAAGTGGATCACCTGGAAGGAGAAGAAGACTCCCATCGTCACGCAGAGTGAGAACGGGCCCTGCCCCCTGCTGGCCATCATGAACACTCTGTTTCTACGCTGGAAGGTAAAACACACGAGTGGACATCAGCAGCTCCGTACCTAATCACATATAGATATATATAATTTATATTCATTACATCAGATAAGACTCCTCAAACATGTTAAAATAGTTGCATTTTGTAACCATTTACTTTGGTGCAGCTGGAGCAGCATATGATCACATCATCCCGATTATTACAGACTCATTTGGCGGCGGCGGCGGCGGCCGCCTGACGTTCCCCACTGCTCACACGTCACCATGACACTCAGGTCGAGGGTCAATATGTGTTTGTGTGAGGTTTTGCGAGTCAGAGCGTCCAGACGGTGCCGTCTCTGTTTACTGTCCACAGCTGCGTTGAACTGGACCCCCCCCCCCATGATTTAAAGCTGCAGGGAACTAAAATATCTGCTGAGAGTCTGGAGGTGAACCTTCTGCACCACAGCAGAACTAACTGACGGCGACTGAAGTCAAACTCTGACCGTCAGCAGTTCTCGTGTCAAGAAGCAGCGGCGGAAAGTAACTAAGTACATTTACTCAAGTACTGAACTTAAGTACAAATGAGGTGCTTGTACTTTACTTGAGTGTTCTGATTTTACGCCACGTTCCTCTTCTGCTCCACCACATCTCAGAGGGAAACATTGTTCTCTATCGTTTCTTTACGTTTATCTGACAGCTTCAGTTGCTTCACAGATCCAGATAGTCAACATATAATAACTGGCGTAACGTTACAGGGTGAATAGGGTCATTAACAGGCGCTCCGCCGTCACCAGCTGAACACATGAATGCATCAGTGATTACAAGCCAATAATAAACTATTCTTCTGCATAATGAGCACTCTTGCTGTTGCTACTTTAGGAGTGTTTCGATGCTGATACCTCTGCAGTTTAAGTACATAATGTAATGCAGGACTTTTACTTGTAACGGAGTACTTCTACACAGGTATTAGTACTTTCACTGAAGCGACCGCTCTGAGTACTTCGTCCACGTCTGCCCAAACTTCATGGTGTTTGTTCTTTGTGGTAACTCTGTTTGTGCTTTCAGGCTAAACTCCCGGCTCAGACCGAAGTCGTCACCACTGAGGACCTGATGGCTCACCTGGGTAAGAGCACACGCCGAGCTGTCAGCCAATCAGCTGCTGAGGTCACCTGTCAGAGGGGGTTTGGTGTTAAGGCGGACTTGTATCTCTGAGGAGGCGTGTAGGCCCTGATTGGTTACTGATTGTTCTTGAGATGCCCCGTCCAGGTTCTGCAGAACAGCTGCGGCGATAATCCAGAATCTTTTTCACAAGTCTCCGTGTTTGATAAGAACGTAGCTTGAAATGGTCAGAAACCCAAAGTCCGACGCTGCTGTTTGTGTGTTTGTTATGCAGGAGAGTGTGTGTTGTCTGTTACACCCAGAGAGAAGGCTGACGGCATGGAGCTCAACTTCCAACAGGTACGCACACACACACACACACACACACACACACACACACACACAGACAGCGTTCACATCCACACAGGAAGCCAGGTGACTTTCTAAGTAAAGTTCAGACAGGAAACGTGCTCACCTGCAGAATCAAACTTCAACATGAAAAGCGACTGTTTACCTGCAGAGCCATGAATGACATGTGACCCTGTGTGTGTGTGTGTGTGTGTGTGTGTGTGTGTCAGAACATGAGTGATGCCATGGCGGTGCTCCCCAAGCTGTCCACAGGTCTGGATGTTAACGTCCGTTTCACCGGAGTGACGGACTTTGAATACACACCAGAGTGTATCGTGTTCGACCTGCTGGACATCCCGCTGTACCACGGCTGGCTGGTCGACCCACAGGTACGCCCCCACCTGTGTGTGTGTGTGTGATCAACAAACAGCACCGTGTGACTTCCTGTCTGCGGTGCGTTTGTTGGGGCCTGTTTCCAGCGTGTTAAAGGCTCAGCCTTTATTTAGCCAGGCCGTCTCCCTGAGAGCACACACACCTGAGGACAGCAGGTAGAGAGAGACCAGCTGCAGGACAAGCAGCCTCAGAGACCACGTTGGTCCAAACCCTCCCACAGGTGTGAAACTGACCTGAGATCTGGTGGCCGGAGCTTTGTATCCACGTCATGTTCGTCCTCATCGAACCGCTCTTTCATTCAGCTGTTTCCTTCAGTTTGTCCCCGTCTGCATGTTCAGGGCCGAGCGCGTTGGCCAGAAGAAGAACGTGGAATATCACCACGCGGATCCTTTAGACGTCTGTAATGTTTCATGCTGTGGTTCAGGCTGCGTTCACACCTGCAGTTCGGTTCATTCGGTCCGAACGAGGGCAAACAGTCATACATTGCAGCATTTCTCAGCTTTCTTGGTTCCTCTTCACGCCACACTGATCGCTGTGGTCCGAGCCAGTTGACGTGAACCAAAACGCAGCCACATGGCAACATCCACGTCCCTCATTGGCCGTGGCGTGCTTCCTAAACTGCTTTTCCACTGGTCAGAATTTACGTGCGGGAAGATTCCAACAGAAGAGGAAAAGCCAGCAGACAACAGGGAGACAACAGGGCGACGGAGGGACGCCTGGTTCTGTCCCTGAGTCTGTCCCAGTGTTTGTGTCCACCACAACATGCAGACAGGACGTTTCTGTAATGAAGCGGCTGGAAAACAACGTTCTGATGCGGACGGCGAGCGGCGTCGCTCGTCACTGCAAGCGGAGGCGTGCGTTAATTCTTCTTAACTCGGACACGCTCATCTTGCCAAAATACTACAAGATATACTACGGCAGCTGGTTTAGTACCGAGACCGCCTCTTCAGGGAGGCCTCGGGACGCCTGTTTGGTCCCTGTTGGTGCGACTGCTGCTTTCACACCTGAGCAGACGAACCGAAGGGGGAAACGGACTCCAGCACGACTCAACAGGACTACAGGAGGCAGGCGTGACAGCAGCCTCAGGCTTCCACAGCAGCGCTCAGGTTGTGCTGGTTAACCTCAAGTCCACAAGCGAGTGTTCACTGTGATTGATTACCTGTCCGCTGCGAGTTGAACCTGCTGCTAACAGTCTCAGAGGGCACAGATCACAGCAGTTCCTGTAACCGAGAGAAGAGAGAAGAACTTGTGTCTGGTAGTTAGTTTTCACGGAAACGAACAAACAAATACAAACGGCCGCCTGGAAGGAAGGAAGGCAAAGCAGGTTACAGGGCTGGAAAATATTCTGCGGCTCATCAGTTAATGACTCATCAGCTGTGAGCAGGTTTTACTTTGTGATGTTTAACCTTCAAGCGTCCTTTCAACCTCTCGTGTGTGTGTTCAGAGTCCAGAGATGGCGGCCTCTGTGGGGAAACTGAGTTACAACCAGCTGGTGGAGAAAATCATCGACTACAAACACTCTGCTGACAGCAGCCGAGTCAGCGAAGGTAACACACACACACACACACACACACACACACACACACGTGTGCACACAGAGCATTGGGGAATCATGCTGCGTCATTGTGTGTGTGTGTGTGCGTGTGCGCGCCCTCCAGGTCTGGTGGCGGAGCAGTTCCTGGAGTCGACGGCGACCCAGCTGTCGTATCACGGTCTGTGTGAACTCAACACGACGGCCAAAGAGGGCGAGATCTCCGTGTTCTTCAGAAACAACCACTTCAGTACCATGATCAAACACAAGGTGGAGCCACACACACCCCCCCCCCCTTTTACTGCAGCTGCTCTTTAGAGTAGAAAAGTCCCGATCAGCTGTTGTGAAACAAACACGTTGGTAATGTGGAAACAGCGTCTGAGTCGGGAAGGTCGCTGGTAGAGTTTGTCGTCATCGTTGGGGCAGAGAGAAGCAAGTTGAGCTGAAACGTGTTCCCACTGGAATCCAGTCGATCAGTTTCAGCTGCGTTCTCTTGACCTCGAGATGTGTCGCTCATCTCTTGATGTGTTTGAGCGGTTGTCGGTTCCTTCTTTAGCGCCGTCCGTCTGTCCACCACATCTCAGCAGCTGCCGGAGGAAACGTGCTTCATCGTCCACGTTCCCCTCGGGGTGAGCGCTCATGACTTTATTGACCCTCTGACTGTCCCTCCGGCGCCACCATCAGGTCAACGTGTTAACGTTTCCAATGCCCGCAGAGCCGACGACGTTCCCGTCCACCTCACAGTGCTGCCAGCATGAGTGCAGACTCGTGGTCACGTTTGGTTGGTTGTTGCATCGTGTAGCTTCAGCTTAAGGCCCGACGACGTCGTGCTCTCAGGTGTCTCTCTCACCTGTAGGTCTGAAGTGATAATAAAAACGATCCAGACTGGAACCGGACTCCCTCAGGTAGAAACTGTGATGTTACTGTCTGATGAGCCCAGAACTCAGCAGCTGATGTGACGGCTGTCGCTATAGTTACCAAATGATCCGGTACAAATATACGGATCACTTACCTGTCGCCCCCCACAGGGTCACCTGTACCTGTTGGTGACGGATCAGGGCTTCCTGCAGGAGGAGGGTTTGGTCTGGGAGTCTCTTCATAACGTCGAGGGAGACGGAAACTTCTGCGACTCCGACTTCAGACTGTGTCATCCTCCACAGAGAGCCCCGCCCGCCGCCGCCCTGCCGCCCACCGCCCAGGAGCAGCAGAGGCAGATTGACCAGGTGAGTCCGGCCAGGTGTCGCCGACGCCGCTGAGAGGATCGGCCCGTTCGTGAGTCACTGATTGATCCCGCTGTTGGTTTCAGGACTACCTGGTGGCTGTGTCCTTGCAGCAGCAGCAGGGCGGGGCCCCGGGGCCCCTCAGTGACCTGGAGTTGGCCCGACAGCTCCAACAGGAGGAATACCAGCAGCAGCAGCAGCTCCAGCAGCAGCAGCAGGGAGCAGTGCAGGCGGCACAGCAGGTAACAAACACCACACAGAGACGAGTCGACTAACGCCGCGCCGTCAAGTACTGTGGCACTGCGTGGCGTTAGTACAGCAGTGAAAGCCCTTACAGTGTCGGAGCAGTGAAAGCCCTTAAAGCGTCGGAGCAGTGAAGGCCCTTACAGTG
>CM022477.1:1087287-1109218 GCA_011952105.1 Coreoperca whiteheadi
CGGCGTGTTTCCTGCTACCTTGTCCTTGGAGTTGAGCACCACGGCCTGTGTGTGCGGGATCCTGCAGACGTGGTGCTGGTGCTCGGCGGTGGGCAGCCACACTCGGGCTGGCAGCTTGTGGTTGAGGTGCGACAGCTCTGAGATCAGCCGCTGGGTCTTCTGCTCTTTGGTGGGCAGCGTCGCCAAACGCTTCCCGATGCAGAGCAGCGACTTCACGAACTCCCTCTGAGGACGGAGACGCTCCGGCTGAAACACAAAGACAAATAATACGAGAAATGAAACGAAGCAAAGCTGATCTGCAGAGTTCAGGTGGTTCATTTTACATTTTATAGGAAAGTCGGTTAATCGAAAAACACCTGATGCAGGTTTTTTTTTTATCCTGACTGACATTACATTTTCTCAAATAGAAAAAAAACAAAAAGCACAGAAAACCTTTGAGATAAACATTTTGTGGCTGCAGCATTGCAGGAATCAGTTTTTATGGTTTGAGTATTTCAGCCGGTCTAAGCATCAAAAAAATTTAAAAGATCAGATGTTTCACATGAACGAGCCGCAGTTCACCAGTTGGTCCCCTAGAGGCCAGAGGGGTCCACCTCGGACTCCGTCACCTCTACAACCAGGTAAATATGGCGTCCGGTTACCGTGGAGACAGCAGCCTGGTGAGGAAGCTGCGTTCACTGAACACTGAAAGTGGGTTTGTGTTCCTCCCGAACGCAACCTGTGGTCTCCGCTGCAGGAAGTAGTCCCACCCCTCACTCCAGTGGCAGTGCGAACAGGTACAACCCTCCGTTAACAGGGTTACATCATCAACTCACCTGCTGATTATTTTCTCCGCTAGTCGACTGATTGGATCAAGTGTGAAAACAGTGAAGAATGCCGATTTTTAAATATCTATAACGTAAACTGATCACAGAGTTAAACTGATGTCGAGCTGCAGTGACCTCTGACCCAGCAGACAAGCTGAGAAACCTTTTGACTGTTTTTATAGATTATTATTATTCTATCACAGAAACATCTGAAGACGTCACTTTGGACTCGGAGCGGTTTCCTGACATTTTATAAGATTTTAAATCAATTAAAAATGCAACAGCAACAAGTGGAGAAGTTCAGTTGGAGCTGTTCCGGAGAAAATCAGAGTTAGTTAGAATTATTCAAAAAACAAAAACACATGACCCGAACGCCGTCCAATAGGAGGAGCTCCTGCTGGGTCACGTGACCCGTAACCAGCTCCATTCTGCCTCCGAGTTGCAGCTCGTCTGTTTCACGAGAAAACCGTCACAGTTCAGCATCACGAGGTCTAAACCCTCCACCCTGAGCCGCGTCGGGGGGGCTCAGCGCCGCCGGCCGACACATGGAAACGTTTCAGACGTTTTGGGAGGAAATCAAAGACGGGACAGATGTTGACATGACCCCGATCCTGCAGCACCAACACCAGCAGATTTTCCAGTTTAAATCCAGCTGAGTCAGACGGGTCAGTTCACATTTAACATCAACCAGTTTATTAAAGTACTCGTACCGACACGAACCTTTAAACCCCTCAGACTTTACGAAACCGGCTTCATCCAGCAGAGAAATAACTTTAAAACCCAACTGAAGGGCTGAGAGAATAAAGGAGAAGTCAACAATTAAAACTATTTTGACAAATACGTCTCTCTGGAAGCTCAAACACAAATATCCGAAGGCCAAATATGAAGATATTATTATTTTGTTTTCCTTTGACGTATCTGATAAACTGAAAATATTTGAGCTTCAGATTGTTGGTTTCTGACATTTTAAAGACAAAACTAATTGAGAAATTAACTGTGAATAAAAGTCATCAGTCACCAGGAAGGAGGCGCTACGACGAGCCGATGGACTCATCTGAGGAACGTCCACTAAAAACCCTGGAGACGCCACATCTGTCCGACCGCGTCACAACGAGCACAAGTGTGAAGAGAAAACTGTAGAAACATGAAATCTATCCGGCAGAGCTGAAATATAGCAAGGAAACTGTAAAACTGGCTTGTTTTTTTGTGTACTTGTGTGTCGCGCATTCAAGGGTCCCGTGGGGAAGTAAAACTGAAGGAAATGAACACCTGAAAGACTCCTGTCACTCACTAATATATAGAGACAGAACAATCCCCCTAAAAACACTTAGAAATTAGCTGAGGTTTGGTGGGGGGGGGGACTCCTGCCTACGGCCCGGGTTTATATGTGGAGGTGATTCAGTGGATGGACAACATTTAGAAGCATCTTTGTCTCCACCGTTTAACAAACTCTCTGGCTGTAAACCAACACTCGGCCTCCTCCATCAGGACCAAGAGGAGGCCGATGCCGGTTTTCTCTCTGCAGCAGGTTTTTCTTTCGCTGTAGTTTCCTCTCCTCCTGTCGCTGCACTTGATGTGTCAAGTTTCAATCCCACTAACAATATTTTTATGTAAATGGAGACTATTGAATGGGAGGAACTAAAACGGGAAGAGGAACTGTGTTTGTAGGTCGTGCAGCATGTGCCGAATGTTTGAGATGTAATGTAATACTCATGCTGGCTGCACGTTAGCCGCCGGTTAAACTTGCCTGAGCTGAAGAGCAGCGAGCTGAAAGAAGGCGGCCAAAGGGCTTCGACTCCTTTCAGCGGGTTATTTGAACACAGAGACAGACTGTCTGCTGTTAGTTTGGAGAGTAGAAAAACAACAAGAGGCATGGTGGCTGGATACTCGCTGTTAGCTTCATGCTAACTACTTACAATCCTAGAGGCATGTAAAGAATGAGGACAGTAGTGCAGTTATGTGTTCTGCACCCGAGCCACTTAATAAATGTGTCTTATTCGCTTGTTGTTACACTCGTGTTCTCTTGGTGTCTAACTCCGTCTTGAGAAATGGATGTTGCACACAGACTGGGCGCCTTTTGTAATCTTGTAACAGTAATTTGACTTGTGACAGAATTACTTCACCTTAGCGAGCAGAGCAGGTGGAGTTCAGCATCAGAGGCTAAGAACCTCAGAACACAGTGTCATATATTTTACAGTGGACAGCGATTGTAGAAGAACTTTATGAAATGGATTTAACGAAAAGTGTTACATAAAGTCTTGAGGCTTCCTCCGTCCTGATAAAACAGCTCAACGTTCCTCCACCTGCAGGGTTCAGGTCAAGACTGTGCATCTCGCTACATTTCCACGTTATCAGCCACGAAACCCTCTCTGGAAAGGGACTGGTCCAACAATAAATACTGCAGCTTTCCTCTTCACGGTTACAGGGATTTTCTTTATCAGGAGGTCAGAGGTTCAACGTCAAACCAGGAGCTTTGTCCCGGTTTTATTCTCCGTCTCTGGCGTGTTTGAAGATTCTCCTGCTTCTGTTTTTCTGCTGGTGTTGGATCATATTTTCCACTTGTTTTTATTTCAAGAGGACAGACGTTTACACTTTTCTCTCATCTTTTTTTTGGACGATGAAAAGAGGAAAAGAGAAAAGATTTCTCTCCCTGTGTGTTTTTGTGCGGGAGGAAGCAAACGTGGCTCTCAGCCTGTCACGCCGCCCTCTGCGCCTGGCTCCCGGCCAATGGAGAGCCTCGGTACGGGGGCCTGCACGTGACTGAACCGCCGGCCAAGAACGTGACAACGGAGTAAACGCGGCCTGAAAGTCTGTTGAAATCTCCTTTTCCACAAAACAGAAGGATCTCCGGTCGTCTTCCACGGACTGGAGGCCGGTTTCCATCTCTGCTGATGCAACAACACAACAGCAGCAAAGCAAGAACCAGCAGATCAGACGCAGCTGAAGGCGAGCTGAGGGCTACGAAGGTGTTTTAGTGTTCGACAGTCAGGAGGCAACTCGCTGAACCTCTGCAGGTGGACGACGCCGCAGAGCGCCGCCAGGGCGCCGGCTGTCACGGGATCCTGTACCGAAAAACAAACACGGACGCCAACCCGCAGCTTGTTGTTTTGTGCAGAGACGTTTGAGCTGAAAAGACCAAAAACAAAACAAAAAAAGGACCGTGGAGCCCACAGAGCGAACTGGAGCCGGCCGAACGACGCCAACGTCAGGTTTGTTCGCAGGTACGTCTCCCCCGGCGACGTCATCATCGGTCGCCAACATCAAACATGGCTCTTAAAAGGCTCTTTATGAGAAGAGTCAGATTAGACTCTTTACTACGGCCGCTAATCAGTTTGAATCTTTGGATTTACCACCGATCCCTATAAAAACCAGACTTATGGTGCGTTCACACCGGACGCGAATGAAGCGATTAGCGCGAGCGATTTACATGTTCAGTCAATGCAAAGACGCGAGTTGAAAAATCTGAACTTGGCGGATATTCGCGCCGCCTTAACCAATCAGGAGCGGAGGCACAAATGCCAACAACAATGGAGGATAAAATAATTGGAATAAAAAAAGATCTCGCTTGGACGAAAGTGAGTGAGGAGGTCGGACAATCTGGTAAGTTGTAAAAAACGTTCTTTACTCAACATGAGAGAGAGACTACAAGCTAGCTAAAGCCGGTGAACTGAGCCCGGCAGAAGCCCCTCCCATGACGCGAATCTGTTGTGTAGTGATGTCACACGCAAATGAAGCGAGTTAACACAAAATGTTCAAACGTCCAACTTTTTGGGATTTATTCGCTTCACTCGCCCCATAAGAGTCATGAGCCAAGATAGCAGCTCTGAGCTAAATCCTAACACCAGCAGGCTAACATGTTTAGCAGGTCTAACGCTAACGCTACGAGCGTGTTATCTTGCTAACATTAGCAGTAAACACAGAGTCCAGCTGATGGGAGCGTCATCAGCTCTGAGGGTGTTTTGTTGGACACGTTGACCTGTTGGCGGCGCTGGATGGACAGTCAGAGGGTCTGCAGAGTTATTACAGTTCATCCTGAGGTCTCAGCACAGTCCGTCCAACAGCTGCGGAGACGTTTCACTAAAAACCACAAATGAAGTCTGCTGACATAGCTAATAGCTTCCATCCAAATGCAGCGCAGAGCCTCCTGCTGTTTAATAATTAATTATTTTATTATAGAAGGATGAAAAGATGAAGGCGTGTGATCGCAGCGCGCTCTGGAGTAGGTGTTTTGTGTGTCGAAACTGGTGATGAGCGCAGACGGGTCAAAACGTCAAGACCGCTTCGGTTTGTGACAAGAAGGGACGGTGGAGACGAAACACAACAAGGCAGAAAGGAAAGAAAACGTAAAGCACGATGAGACAAATAAAATGAGAGCGTCTGGTCCTTACCTCCTCATGGACAGCTTCCACTTTCGGGTTACTCCCTGCCCGCCGCAGGCCGGAGCCAGGTCCGCTGCTTGCCATGGTAGCGTCCGACTTGGATCTCTGGTGGGTCCTCCTGGACGGAGAGACAAACACCTCCGCCTCCCCCGGTACGGGGCTGTCCGGGGAGGGGCCGGCCGTAGGGAAGGAGGGGGAGGATTCCATGTTGCTGCTGTTGTGCCTCCGGTGACAGCGGCGGTGGGCTGGCGAGGACGCCGGGCTGTCGGAAACAGAGGCTGAAACCGCTCTGGGAGCGTCCGATGAAAGTGACGAAGGTTTGAGTTCGTCGGACAGGATGAGTTTTCGGAGTTTGGTGCCTCTGGAGTGACGCTGGGTGGAGATGTGCATGTCGGAGGAGTAAGCACCCAACAGCCAAGCTGTCAGCAGAGAGAAGGTTATACTTCCTCTGCAACGGTGGATCTGAGACAGAGAGAGAGACGTTAGATCACATGTCCGTATCTGAAATATTACAGTTTTAGCTTGTTGTTGAGTCTGGCATGGCACCCTACATGGCCACAGTACGCCCACAAGAACAGGGTCATAGGCCTTCTCCAAGACCACAAAGTACATTCGGATTGTGGATGCGCCAAGTCCCAGGACCCACCCAGCCTTCTTGCAACGGTAAATTGCTGATCCCTAATCCGGGGATCCACAATCGGGTAGTGTGATACCCTGACAATTCAGGCGCATTCTTTGAGACCCCCCGATCCAGATGTACTGAAGCCTTACTAATCCGGTGTCTGAGGACTCACCAGGTACGGTCTGATGGCGTCTCCCACCTCGGTGTCCATGTGCACGTACATATTGAGCAGCTGCGGCAGGTAGAAGTCCACCTCGCGGTCGGGGAAACTGAAGAGGCGGTTCCCGATGTACGCCTGCACCCCCGGCTCCTTTGACTTGTACAGGTAGGAGATCGCCATGGAAACGTCAAACAGCTTGGACTCGAACAGGCGCAGCAGCCACGACTGTTTAGATGAGGACGAGGATGATGCCAACGGCAGCAAAGAAGACCCCGGCCGTGCCGGAGGAGGTGGGTATTGCTGAGAAGTGCCTCGTTGTTTTTCTTGAACCTTTCCAGAACTCCCCTCCTCCTCCTCGTCATCTTCTTCTTCTTTGATGGAGCTGGTGTCCGGGCTGAGGTGCCACTGTGGGCTGGAGCACTCCGTCGAGCCTGGGTGTTGTTGGTCGTCCTGTTGTTGATTGTTGTCAAGTTGTTGCTGTTCAGGCACTTCCCTGTTCTGCAGCTTGACCTTGAGAAGAACTTCCTGGCAAGCCTTCAGAGCTACTTCTGGGTCGATCACTGGACGCAGAAAACAAAGAGAGGTCAGACCTTGAAATGGGTCCCACCAACGCCGCAGTTCATTACACCCCATAACCTCAAAGTTTTGGACGAAACAAACAACATACTGACGACTGAGCTTTTCTTAGAGTCTTACTAGAAATGGAGCTACAAGCGTCAAAACGTATCGCCACCGTGTCTTGGTGGAAGGGTTTTTGTGTTTCTGAGGCCCCGGGTGCCATGTTGTTTGGGGCAATAGCTACTGGCAGACGCCCCCAAGACAAACTGGTCCCAGGTGAGGAGCAAGACTAAAGGTGTGGTCACGTTACACTCCGGTCCTACAAATAGCCACTGCCTTTCCCTTCCCAGTACAACGGGCGAATTCAGGCATGCGTTTCCTGTTTCGTTGTGATCTCCAGCTGGCAGCTCAGAGTCCACTCGGTCGCCCAACAGAAACACTGACACACTGTGGTTATTAATGGAGAAGTTATTATGATTATTTTTTACATTATCACACTACTGGACTACAAACTGCGGCGTCGCTCCCACACACTGTTTACAGTTCGCGATCGCTCCGATCAATATTCAGTTATTGCCCGCAACAGAAACATGACATTGAGTCCTTTTTCTGGGCCGACTGCGGAATAATTTGGTTAAACAGAAATGTAACGTGACCGACATTAAGAGACCTCGCCTGGTTTAGGGGTGCTGGGGCCCCTTCCTGGAGCCAGGCCTGGGAGGGGGGCATTACTGGCAAGGACCTAGTGGCAGGACCCGATCCATGGAGCCTGGTAACATGGACCAGCCTGGGCCACGGTGCCAGTAACCCAACACTTGCAAGGGCAGGAATAGAGGTCGGTGCCCTGCCAATCAGGCGCCGGTCTTGGGGTGCTGGTCCCTGACTGGAGAACTGGTCTTAGGAACCTCTTTTGTGTGGAATGACCCGGAGCCAGTGCAGGAGGTTGAACTGGTACACACTAGATATAGTTGCGCTCTGCGCGGAGCACCAGATCTGGTACCAAACTCCTGGACTGGGACTAAGTGGTTGTCTTATTTTGTGGTGAACTGTAGTTGTAAATGAAATTGCGACTTCTTATAAATTCATAATACGTAATAAGTTTCAGTGAGACTTAAAACGGGCTTAGTGGTCTCTTCAGGCTTGATTTATAATTGCATATATATAATAAACTGGTTGGGATTTGTTTAGTTTAATCTAAAAGACAGTGGTGTTTGGTAAATCTGGCGAGCGTTGCCGTGAGATCTCTCAAATATTGATCGGTAGAAGTTCATTCTTGTGATCGCAGAACTACGGAAGGGACAGAATATTACGGTAACGGGAACCTAAAACAATCTGCCGTGTTACCTTGGTCGACCCCCAGGTCCATCTCCATGGCGTCCTCTGAGATGACATCCAGCGGGGGGCTGGGGCCTCGCGGGTCGGCGCCGCTCGACGTGCCGCTGCTGCCGATGCCCTCGCTGGCGCTGCTGCTGCCGAGGCTGCCGGTGCTGCCGATGCTCCCGCTGGGGCTGGAGCTGCGGGGGCTGGCGCTGGGGGAGGACGGCTGCTCGCTGAGGGGGGGCGGGGGCAGCTGCAGCTGGGGGCGGGGGTGATGGTGGTGGTGGTGGTGGTGATGATGGTGGTGGGCAGGGCAGTCAGAGGAGCTCTCAGAACAAGAGGAAGAGGAGGAAGAAGAGGAGGAAGAGGAGGCACTGGAGGGGGAGGAGGGGCAGGAGAAGGCGGTGGGGGAGGAGGACGAGGCTGGTGGAGGGGGTGGGGCTGAGTGGGAGGGGCTAAGGTGGAGCGGCTGCAAGGAGACCTCGGCGTCGGCCATTTTCGGAAGAGCAGGCCTACAGAAAGAGGCCGAGAGAGAAAATGTTGCATTAACTCAGTCAAAGGAGCTTGATGCTGACAAACAACAACATGATTTTAAATCCATCGAAAACAAAACCCGCGCCAACTGGAAGCAGACTCCGTTACAGCCAAAGGCTCTAATTCAGAGCAGGTTAATCAATCTCTCGTGGAGCTAACCACACCATTATAGGTGAAACGGGTCGAGCCGTAGCTGCTGCAGGAAGATGCCCTTCTTTGAAATGAAGGTGTTGTACGTGCGGCCGCGTTGTCTCGTCGAGAACACTGCCCCCTCGTGTCTGGAGATGTTCATCGTCCACCAGCGTTTCTCTTGGCCTCTCCTAAACATGAAATTACTGTATAAACGTGCTCGGTGTTTCTTAACAGAGTCATTTTAAACCGGTCCACCTCATTTTATGAAAAGCTTCAATATTCTGATCAAATACATTCTCATTTTCCTCGATTTGCCTTCAACACAAATCTAATTGTTACCCGTCCTGATACCAATTTTATTTATTTATTTTTAACAGAAGTCAGTTTAAACGAACAATGAAAGAATAAACTAGTATTTGTGTCTTTTTTGTTTATTTTTACTGTACTGTGCCTATGTTACTTAATGTTGACGCCATCTCAACATTTGGTCATTTTCTAGTGTCGTAATGTATCACGTGGACCCCTGATAAACGAAGAAACAAATAATCGTGCGGTATTGATCTTCCCTGTGATCGACGCGCAGCCTGTCGGAACCTAAACGCGTCCGCAGCCGACTCGCCGGGAGCAGGTTTGACAAAGCGGGGAACCTGTGAAGAACCTCGCAGGAACCCTGTGCTGGGTTTGTGTCGTCGGTGTGCGCGGCGCCGGCGCTCTGATCGGCGTCCCGCCCTCTATTTCCTCCTCGCGGGTCACCGACCTGGCAGCTGACCCGGTTTCAGACCGACCTCCCGACACTGAACGGTTTCCTTGACGATGCTTTTGAGAAGATTCCGTGTTTCCGTGACGACGCCTCCTCACTCATCAGCTGTTGCATGAAAAAGGAAACCCTCGTCACCGCGTTCCTGTTGCACACTGATGTCCATCGGACGCATCCGACTCGGGCGGGGACGGACAACAACAAAAATAAACGGCTGCAGATAAATGTGGCGCCCGAACGTTGCATGAAATGGAACGACTCAAAGTACAGAAGAACTTGCTGATGTGTAAATATCCAACACTCGACAGCGGACCGTAAATCTGTTTCTGGCATTAAAAACATTCCTCCCGGTGACATCATCAGCAGCGCCATCTGCCAAACATGTGGCGAGGAGAGCGCGACTGCGATGTCTGTGTGTGTGTGATGGTTTCCAGATGTGAGGCGTGGGCGGAGGCCGGCCTCCTCCACACACACACGCACGCACGCGTTGCCATGGAGACGGTGTTTACAGAGGGCCTGTTTGTTGTGTTTTCGTCAGGTCGGCGTTGGTGTCGTCTCCGCTGCGGCGCCGCGGGTCGAGCGTTTACAGACGGAGCCTCAGGACGACTCCACTACTTTAATTCGGTTCCTTTGCGGATTAATAACGCAGAACGTCACCAGCTCAAACGTCACGGTGTATTATTACAGGAGAAGCTGCCCGGCAGAACACACCGTCATTAAGATGAGCTGCAGCGTCACATCACTCTGCATAATGAGCACTTCTACTTTTGATGCTTCCACTTAAGATATATTTGGAACATTACACGAGTATTTCTACACTGTGGCGTTTGTACACCGTTTGACCTTTGACCCTCTGCCAGCAGAGACGGATGAATAGGTCTCGGTCAGCAGTGAGAGATTATGAAAACGCGTTGTTCTAGGACACGTGTGAACGGATTGGACTCACTCCAACAGTGTCCCGAATCCTTCAATACCTTCACGTCTAAACTCTAAACAGCTGAGCGTCGGCATTAAAGAGTCCGAGAGCATTGTGTCTGAAGCTGTACAAAACCTTCCTGTGACACAAACCGGTTTCCTCTATAAAATGCTGTCGGTCGGTCTGTAACTCGTCCTGGTTCCCGTCTCGCCCACGGCGTTGCCGAAGAGGAACTTTGGGTCCCAGCGAGCCCTTTCCTGGACGAATGAACGGGTCTGTGAAGGTCACGTCAGCGTAATGACATCACTGCCAGCGGGCGTGTGCCGCATCAGTTTCTCCTGCTGCGATTCACAGATGGAGCTTTTATCGCGGGCTGAACAGATAA
The DNA here is from genome assembly GCA_011952105.1 of Coreoperca whiteheadi. Taxonomy (NCBI): domain Eukaryota; kingdom Metazoa; phylum Chordata; class Actinopteri; order Centrarchiformes; family Sinipercidae; genus Coreoperca; species Coreoperca whiteheadi. Next base: position 1,097,854 of record CM022477.1, read on the forward strand.
ACTTCAGTGTCGCCCACTTAGTAACTTTAATCACCTTTTTAAGTGACAAAAAGTCCCTCAGACATTTAAATAGATATAACTAAACTTCTGACGTTTGTTAACGATGGGAGAGAAGCGAAGGCGCCTTCTACAAACCTCCATGTGGTCACGTAGCAGACGCTTCGATCCACAGCGCCCCACGCGAGCAGTTCTGACAGCACCAGGTAACAGGAAGCAGCAGGAACCGTCTGGTCTCTTCTTAACTGTAATAATATCTTGCGTATTCATTACGGCGATTTATCGCATCACCGAAAACCGGCACACGTCTAACTGACAGCGTCACAGCGAGGGCTGAAGTCAGACTCCGGTTTCAGTGAAACACACCTTTACATTCAAACATAGTTCTGTGTTTATACTCAGCTGACGGAGAACTGCGAAAAACCGGATTATGCTAAGCTAACTGACGTTATTTACTCCTGTTGGGTTGTTTTAGTGGAATGTGACGTGAACTCTTCCAGACTGACGTCACCATCAAGCTTCAGGTCGGAGATGTGGACCGTCCTCCCCGTTACTGGGAGTTAGCACGATGTTAGCACGCTACGGTTAGCTCCGTCCGCCAACGACAGCGCCGCCTGCCGGCAGCCGCTGACCTCCACGTGACAACTGGTCCTTAGCTCAGTAACAGTGACGTCAGAGCTGAACGGGAAGCTCTGCCGACATTTCTCCAACCGTTCAGGTGACAGGGCTCCGCCCCACCTGAGCAAACGAACCAACGCGACGACAAAAAGGGAGGAGCCTGACTTGAACCGGCGGTCCGTGAACGCAGCGTCAGCACCGGCCGACGGAGGAGCGTGTGACGTGTGCAGGTGGGGGGCAAAGTGTGACCCTTCATCATCATCACAGCTGACACACACACACAGGTCGGACTGCAAAGCCATCTTCAGCTAATCTTGGCACGTTTAGAGATTCTGCATCGTTTCAGACCGATCAATCGGACCTGTGTTTGTGGAGCAGCTGAACTTCAGGTCATGGCCCAGTTCGCCTCCAGCTGTGCTGATCGCTGATCCAGCACGTGCACTGAATCCAACCCCCACACGCGCCGCTTTGTCTGGCTAATGAACCTGTCTGGGTGCAAAAGTGTTTGGGCCAGCTATAAATCCTCCAGCCTGCTCTGTGCAGCCTAAACATTTTATCACTTAGCAACATTCTTAAATTACACGCAAGAAGGTCAAAGTGGTGGAAGGGGAAGTCATTCTGTGGGGGGGCCGGTTCTGGTTCTGGTTCTGTTCTGAATTTGGGGGTTTCAGAGACTTGTGGCAGTTTAAATTTACACACAGGTGGGGATTTTACAGGCCGACTCCGGCAGTGTAAAGCTCTGTGTGTATATATATATATTATATGTGTGTGTGTTCTAGCAGGACTTTACAAGTATCACAGGGTTCCTGGACGCGTTGGTAAGGATGCTGCTGGGGTGCAGCGGCAGTGGCGCAGGTGGAACCAGAACCGGCACAAACACAGCTGGAAGGGAACCTCCAGGGTTACTACAGAGAAGCCACACGCACAGTGTCGGAGGCTGCTGTGGACATATGTAGGAGTCTTCTCAGGGAGGAGGAGGAGGAGGAGGAGGAGGGGTGCAGAGCCGCTCCCTCCTGATGAAAACAAACCGGGGGAAGGAGGCGGGGAGCCGGCCTGCAGCAGGCCCGCGGCCCGGGGCTTCCACCCGGGCGGCTAGCAGCTAGCCTAACCGAGGAAAACCGAACACAGACACCGAGAAAGAGCAACGGAACCCGGAGGAGAAACCAGCCGGAGCAGCAGGACACCTACCCGCTCACCGAAGCGGCTTCACTCCGGTTTAAATGTCCCGAGACTCGCGGTGTAATCCGGCTTTCGTCCCGGGTGGAACCGCTGTCTTTAATCCAGGATTTAGTCCGGGTTTTCAGGCCCTGGAGCGGTCCATCTGGTCTGGGGGGGTTTGTGGCCTGGCTTTGCTCGGATCGGCTCGACACTACCTGCTTTAAAGCAGCAGTGACGCAACTTCCGTCAAGGCAGCCGCAGTCCGAAACGACCGGAACCTCCGCTAAACGTTTCCACAATAAAAGCACAAGAAAATAACATGAAAGCGGTTTTTGTCTGTGAAAATGATCCCCCCCCCCCTTTTCTTTCTTTTTCTGTCTGTCATTTATGTTTTAATAAACATTTAATTAGAAATAGCACAAAAAAAAACCGCGTGATTAAAGTTTCCCGTTTGAAGAATCTTGGATATAAATCTGTATTTACCACATTAAAACTTATAAACACATCATTGGATAAAACCCCCCCTCTGTATTAGTTTTAGCTTCGCTCTTATATATGTTCACATCTGAAATGACTAATCAATGAATCCGTTAGCTGATCAACAGAAAATTAATCTGCAACTATTTTCACTCATTTTACTTTGTCCCATTTGATGGATAATTAAACGTCGCAGAACAAGCTGCAGACATCATCTCGGCTCTTTTCCGATATTTTCTAAACTGAACAATTAATCGATTAATCAAGAAAATAACCGACAGAATCGCTAATGAAAAGGATCTTTAGTTCCAAGAAACGCAGTGGGGAAGTTGCCAGCCTGTAGTTTCACCTTTTCATTAGTTTAGGGCATTAGTGTCACTTTCATTTTATAAATGTGTACGGCTGAAACGATTAGCCGAAGTCGATCGACAGAGAGTTAATCAGCGAAACTCCAAACGCTCGCCGGCTCCTCAGGATGTCTTTGCTTTGCGTTACCAGACGTGAAGGTTAATGAGATATCGGCCCCGTCCCTTTGGGCTTCACCCTGCATGGAGGTGAATCAGTAGTGAAGATGTCAGCTGGCCCGCCTGCAGCCTCAGGATATCGGCTACACGTGTGTAATATGGAGGGTATTTATGTATGTTTCACTGTTCTTGTGCATGTAAAGGTGAGGCTGGTGAGTGTCCACATTAGTAAATGTAGACACAAACACACAGTAAACGTCTTGAAAAGCATATTTAGAATATAAAGTAACCCTGACGGACGCGTGCGGCGGATTTATGTGAACTTCATCAGAACTTTGTCACCTATGAAACAAAAAGGGGAAAATCTTGCAATGAAGAACATCGACAGTTGATGGAAACTTCTCATCACTTCTAATAATCCTGGTATTTATTTATGATATCTGTTGAACATTTGTTGTTGCTGCTGTTCCAAGTCTTTTCAGATTAAGTAAAGCAAAGTTTGTTTTCCTTCTTTGCTTAATTTTATTGCACTTTAATTCATTTTAACCTCGCGTTTTCGACATTTCCACAAAGCTTTTAATTTGTGTACGGCGCCGCATCAGTTCCGGCTTCACTCCGGTTAACTTGGTTTGGGTTCTGCTTCCGTTTGGACCAAAATACTGATCCCGTCCACCCACTCTGTTCTTTGTCTGAGGGGTTCCTGAAGAAAAGCCTCCTCCTTTTTTAGGGTTTCCTTAAAAAGCGTTTCCTGCGTCTGCAGTTTCATCTTCAGTCTGTCGTATTTACCTTTTACTCCTTTTGTCATGTGGAGATCATTTCTTCTTTTTGTAAAAGCTCTTCAGTGAAAATATCCTCAAATATAATTAAATATTAGTAATTCACTTTCATTATATTACAATTGATGTATAATACGTGACATTATTCTTTATTACATCTGTCTCTATACATTCCTTGTATATCTTTTATTTATCATTACTTCTACCTGTATATTTATGGTAAATATGTAAATATACTTGTACTTCGGGAAGACGCCGTGAGACGCTGTTAGAGCGCCACCCAGAGGCTGTCACAGGAAACAACAGAGGAGAAAGAAGAAGAAGAGACGAGGAGGGGAGGAACATAAGAGAGAGAGGGAGAAGGTGGAAGGACAGGAAAGGAAGGAAAAGAAGGAAAGAAAGCGAGGCGACTGTGTGTTTTCTGCCAGTGACGTCACTTCCTTTATTCCAGTCAGTCAGCGTAGGAAAATAGATTCACATTAATGTCCTGTCCTCCGTCACTTTGCTGCTTCTCTTCACAACAAACAGACAAACCCAAGCCAAACGGGCTCCAGGCGAAGGAAAGGTGCAGCTCGCCGATTACTGTGGTTTCCAAACCAAACGGCAAACGGGGGGAAGGTTCATTTATTTGGACCGACGTCGATATTTAATCCAAAAGAGTAAAGTGCAAAAAACAAAACAAAAAAACAGAAGCACCCCAACAAAAGCCAGCCGGTTACTGGGCAAGAAAAACAAACTTTTAAAAGTTGAGAATATACAAAAACAAGACAATCACAGGAAAACCATGCAGGAAGCCGGCGGCGTCTTCCACAAAGCAAAGATATTCTTAAAAAGAGCTTCAACAGTAAGAACAATGAACTCTGCACATCAACAAGCTGTACAACTGTGCGAAACAGCAAAGACAGACGTCAACACTAAGAACGAGAGACCAACAGAAAAGATAAATTAACAATAACTCTTACTCAGATTTAGTAAAAACACTGATGGCAAAACAACTTGATTACAATTCTCAGAAAACGGCAGCATGAAGCTCTTAAATGTTGCTGTTTGATGTCAGAATCCCACTCAGCTTCTCATCTATGGACTGTTGAGGACTTCATTACCCAGAGTTCCTGTGCCTGAGCGGTAGCAGTGCCTGGAAGGCTTCACTCAGGGCAACAAAAACAAAACTAAACTAAACTAAACAAAACAAAACCCAACAACCCCTGAAACGATTCCCTTTTCTTTTTTTCTCAACATAAATTTAGGTTTTTCTTGAATTTTCAACTTCAAACGTCTTAAAGTCAGTTGGCGGATGAAAAGGAAATGCAGTCCACAGAACTCTGAGTGGGTCTCTGACAGGAAACAGGGCTACTGTCAGTTTAGACTGGGAGTTAACCACCACCATCATCATCATCATCATCACGATAACCGCAGTGTTTGACCACGATCAGCTCGGTCGTACAAACGTCTCGTCATCTCGTCACCTGAACTGCCGATTCGCCTTCAAATCCGCTCGCCAGACTTCATCAGCGTAACGACTAATTTAATTAAACTCTGGAGAGTCGGCGCTTCGTGGCCAGTTCTTCTCTGTGACCCGTCAGAGTAAATAAAATTAAAGCGGTTTTAATCAAAGGAAACTGAACTTCTATCCACCTAAAGAGTCTTCTTCCGTCTTTAGATCTGATCTGCTGACGGTTGGCGACTCTTCTTTATTTTAAACTCTTCCGAGTTGTCGGGTCACATGACGGTCGCCTGCGAGTCGACGCGGCCAAACGAATCACAGCTGTGAGTTCGTCTGGAAGCACAGCTTTGATCGAGTTGACCCTGGCGACGGTCGCTCGCGACCCCGACGGACCCACAGTGGGGTTAAAGTGCCCGAGACTCCCGACCAGTCGGAGCAGAAGTTAAGAGACGTCTTGTAGAATAAAACGACAGAATCACTTGAGCTGGACGAGAATGAGTCAAAGTCCTCTCCAGTAAACCGGTTTTGTTAAAAGAATCTTTGACGAGTCTCGTTCTGAGCTGGTTGGGCTGAAAGTGAACGGACGACTTCAAACCGATCCGAGCGCCATTTTAACTTCAAGGCGTATTAATGTTCATTTGTAACATCGTAATGAAACGAGATCAAACAAAGGTACGAAAATTACATTAATACGCTCAAGTTAAAAATGATGCGTGTAGCACATTTAAGCACCACAGGCAGATCCCGTACAGGAAGTGACATCAGAGGACGTTGCGTCATTGAGTCTGATCCTTCAAGGTCAACGCACTGCTACCCGAATCCCGATCCTTTAATCTTTGATTATCTGACCCGTTTATGGTGTGTTTTTTTGAGCAACACGGCTCCACAGTGAAAGATTCCCACGACCGACCTCCAGCTTCAAACCCGGGCTCCTAACGCAGCGAACGTCCTGACGCCGAAGGCTTTTACCCAAAAATCATAGAAGGATTTTTAACTTCCAGGGCGCTGCCGAGCTTTAAGGCTTCTCCCAAATGTCCGCACAGACTCAGTTACTCCAGTTTAAGGGCTAAGTGGAGTTCCTGCGATCGTTCACTCGCTCTGAACCATCTCCCAAACCCCTTTTAGATCTTGACCTTCAGGCAGCTAACCGCCACAAACCCTTTCATGGTCTCCTATTGGATCTCGAATTCCCGGGATCGTCCACACAGATTCTGGAGTAAACTCCACATGTCCAACTGGCCCAGTCAGTCCAGTTAAAAGGCCAAACTGAGCCAAACTGCAAACTTATTTTAGAACTTAACTTACAAAACTGCAGCTGAACTTACAGACTTTCCCCAAACTTTCACGTATGTTCTGCAGGTAACTCCACGTGTCCAGTTAGCCCCGTCAGTCCCGTCTTTGACCTTCCATGAACCCCTTCTCTGATCTATCTTGGATCAGTGCTGCTCATCTTTCAGGCTCCTTCCGGACATCTACACAGTCTTTGAGGGAACCTGTCTACGTCCAGTTAAAGAGCCAAACTGGGCCAAACCACGAGGTCTTGTGCCATTTCTGACTTCCCTTGAACCGTTTCTCCTGTTGGATGTGGACTTCGAGTCCCCTTCCAAACCAGTGTCCACAGCAGAACTTTTCCAAACTTGTTTAATATTTCCAGTTTTCCCGGTTTAGCCCAGCAGGTCCCGCGGAGGGAACACAGCTGCTCTGTGACGTTTCACTCTGAACCTTTTACATCAACTTCAGATTCCCAACAAGGCGCCAAAAGCATTATTTCAGTTTGCTATCAGGGCAACCAAACTGTGGATGACGGGGAGTTAAAAAGCCATTCTGACAGTTTGAAACCAGCTGAAGACGGCAACTTGTCGGACAGCCTGACAACATTTCTCTGACCCCGCAGGAGTAAAGGCCTCGGTTCATTGTTGGCTCGTCACGATCAACGAGTCAGGTCCCAAGTCCTAAACCTTGCGTTTCAAGTCCTAAACAGGTTATTCGCCTGACACACCTTTAGCTCCAGCTCCTGCAACGTGACGGGAGGCCGGACTCTGGCACGTCTGTTGTCACGGAAATGAACATTTGGGCAGAATTTCAAGTCCAAGTGAAGTCACGAGTCGAAAGTCAAGCTGCAAGTCCTCTATGATTTTGTCAGGTTGGGTCTAAAGTCACTGGAGTCACGACTCGAGTCCCTCCACATCCCTCCAGTTACTGCAACTTTAACAGCACAGATTGTGTTTCCCTCTTTATTCACGCTGCTAAACTCTCCACTGAGCACCTTGAACAGGGATTAAGTGTGCTCGGTCCGTCTCCAGCGAGTTCAAGCGCCGAGCAGAGGGTTACGTCGCTCGTAAACACTTGTTTCAGTGTTATTTCCTCAATGCGTACAACAATACATTCATCACGTAAAAGGACTTTCTCAGTGCAACTTTTCATTTGTTTCAGTTCTGCCTGTCGACGGGCTGAGGCTGGGCGGACAAAGGGAGGCCGAGACATTGTAGTCGAGGCAGAAACGTTTCACACATCGGCACTTCACTTCAGTGATAATTATAATTTTAATCATAAATTAAGGGTGGTGGTGTGTAAGCTGGGCTGCACTCGCTTCATGGCAAAGGACAAGTGCCCGAACTCACTTTCCCATCATGCAACAGATGTCGTTTTAACAGTCGTGACACGTTTCGGCGTCCCTTTAACAGACCTGAGGCGCTCGCTGTCACAGGACGGAGGGAAACGAGGACACACACACACATTAACACACACAGCGGTGTTCGCACCTTGACGCGTGGGCGTCGACATACAGTTATTTTTTTTTTTGTACAAATCTGTGATTACAGGATGGAAAACGGCGAGAGCCCTGCAGTTTGTAGCACCAACGATGAAGGAGACGCCCTCACGCGGAGCGAGAGGCAGTGTGGCAGAGGCGAAGAACAAACGTCAGCAATGTGGCATCACCATGACGACGGAGGGTCAAACGCCCCCTCTGGCGAAGAAGAGGATCGGTTGTTTGGTTTGTTGTCCGACTTACAAACTCGAGCACTTTCTTGGTTTGACTCATGATGAAACAGCGTTCTTCAGTTGCCAAACGAGGGTAGGAACTGAAATTCATGCCCTTTTAATGGCTTCTTCTTATGAATTACTTAAATTCCCAGTATATTTAGTTTAGAGCTGAAAACAATTAGCTGATTAATCGGCAACTATTTTGATTATTGTTAAAGTCATTTTTTAGCAAAAATGCCAAATATTCTCTGCTTTTCTGGCTCCAACTTTTCAATTGTGAGGATTTTCTTTGCACCCCTTCTCCGTTCTTTATGTGACAATAAACTGAATATCTTTGGCGTTTTCACTGTTGGTCGGACATATTAAGACATTTGAGGACGTCACCTTGAGATTCAGGAAATTGTGATGGACATTTTCCACCATTTTATTACAATTAATCGAATGATTAAAAAAAATTATGGCAGATTAATCAACGAAAACAATCTTTAGTTGAAGCCATAACTTGGTTGTATTGTTTAGTAAATTGTATTTCCTGTAATGCTGTGCATCTTATTCATGAAACTGGGGGGAAGTCTGGATATCGATTGGTCTTATTATCCAAAATAAAAGCATCTGACAGGAAGTGAAACCTAACGCAGTACGTGTCAGTCAGTGTTACTGGTTGGGTTTCCATTAAAACTGCAACTGATTACTATTTTCCTTATCAATTAATCCGTTGATTATTTTCTTTTTATTAACAGATTAATCAACTGGTTTGTAAAATGTCTGAAAATAGATAAAAAAAACCCCTCCTGAACACCGAGGGAATCCTAACCGGGGAGAAGCTGACTGCAATGAAGGCAACAACTCCCATGATCCTGCTTCTTCACGACGTCATCGAACTACGTCTTTTGTTCCGGCTTTGACGTGAGAGACCCCCAGTGGCAGAGAATGGCAGAAGTAGAAAACAAGCTCGAACCCAGGCGAACGTTAGCGTCTCTGCCTGAAAATGGCTCGAAGACGAGGAGTCTTTGAGAAAAACCAAAGAGTATTTCCGATTGCGTCTTCACACACGGTCGTGTCACGTTGCTGATCCGGACAGTGCGTCAGTGGTGATCAAGAGGCGGCCGCAGAGTTAGTGCAAAGGGCGCGTGGCGACATACAGCAGCAGCTAAGCCGGCTAGCAGGTTAATCACGTAGCGTAAACGTCAGTGCTGCAGAAGCTAAGTTTCTGCAAATATCCCTCATTAATGCATCTTTTTTTTTTTTTTTACTGCATTTTAAGCGTGACCTTCGCGCTACGTGGCAGGGAACTTTGTGCTTTGCTCTTTTTTCTGCAACAGGAAAGTCCAAACGTCTACCTGCGTTTCCGTGGCCGGAGGGTTTTTACAGCAGCGGACATTTCGTGGCGGAGGAAGAAGTGCTAATGTTTCATAATGTTGTTGACCGATTCTTTGGTCAAATAGTTCCCTTTAACTTTCTCCAATTTTAGACTTTAACTCAAAGTTCTTGTGTTTAACAGCTGAGGGGTTTGGCTTCCTTTGGCGATATGATGATTTATTACACGGACGCAGTTGTGATCAGAGACTCTGGACTCCAATCATATCAATCCGCATCAAGAAGTCCCGTCGCAAATAAAACTTTTAAATCAACTAAATCCATATCTGGTGTCAAATGACTGATCTCTTTAGTAGGTGTCCGTGTAATAAGCGGGATAACGCGCCGCGAGCCGGTCATTATTGGGGAACTAACCGCTTCATGGTGAGTCTAGATTTCGCGATAATGGCCGACTCGCTGCACGTTGAGCACATTTTTGTGTGGTCAGAGATTTTGTGGTCAGCGTCGGTAACATTACTGAGCAGGACTTTCTTACGCATCGGTGCAATAAAGTAGTTCAATTTTCAATCCAAACTATCTTTTAAGAAAGCGTCTGTGTTCACGCCACCCATCTCACAACACGTTTAGCGCTCGTCGTGGATGTTCCTCCGCACGCCGCCACAGCGTGGAGCTTCTGTCCCGAGTGCGGAGAGCGTGAACCAGGCAGGCGAAGGCTTTCCCCTGCTGTCAGGGTCATTATCTGGAGCTGCTGGGGCTTGTTTTCCGTTTCGTTTCTCGGCGCCGGCTTGCAATGAGAAGAGGCCGCGAAATGCGTCGCGCGTTGCTCTTTGCTAATAAAGGAGGTTCAGTGGGAGAGTCGAGTAAACTGGAACCAGGAGATCCGAAGTATTCCAAATGTAGTGCACCTGCACTGGTATAGGAAGATCTCAAACGATACGCAGCTCTAACGTGGGGGGTTTGTGTGTCAGCTTTCAAACCACTGCATTGATAAACTCAGTGAAACATAGTGAAACGAGTGTCAGACCAAATGACAAAATGTCCTCGTGAGCCAGCCGGCCTCGTGTAGTTCACCTGGATAAATAAATAATTTAACTTCACATGAACGTGGCTCATTTGACACAATATTTCGGAGTAACGGTTCGTTCCGAGAGGCTTGAAATGTTGTGTCTCGTCCCTCCCTGTTTCTCACTCTCACACACACACTCACACCGATCAGAAACACCCACTAAACACTGACGCCACAAACAAACCAAAGCTGTTTAGAACAGACGAGCTCTTTAAGGAGCCGAGCTGCGATTCACATTCACACCCAAAGCAGTTTCCAGATAAGCTTTTGCAGCCCCCTAAAGGACACGACGGGGCTTTATGTTCACCTCCGCAAAGAGCTTCTGTTGAGTTACCGAACTGTTTCAGGTTTGAAATCGTTCAGATGTTCCAGATGTCCAGAAAGCACAACATCCACGAGGTGAGCTGACGGCGAATCGAGGCCGAACTCTGTTAAAGAGGCCGTTTTTTTTCGTATTTAGCACAAAGAACCTTTACAAGGCTCTGACCCGTAGTACCTACTGTTTCTATCCACTCCAGGCCGAACTCCCTCTGGGGCCTGATTCAATACTCAACACGTGTCTCCTTCCCCTCTTCGTTCACCTTCCCTCCTTCCTTTGCTTTCATCTGGAGTTTTTCTCTCCTCTCTCTATAAGTATCGACTGATCTGAAGCGGCGGAAGCGATGCAGCAGACGACCAAACCTCGGCACAGAGAGGGAGTCTGGAGGCAAAGGAATACGAGGAGGCGAGGGAGGGAGGAAGGAAGGAAGGAAGCAGGGAAGAGAGGATGGTTTGAGCACCTGAGGAGGCGTTCCTCAGGCTTCAGCCACGGCCGACAGACAGACAGACATGCAGCTAAAGAATCACAGGTTCATGAAAGCGTCCAGTCTGTTTACAAGTGCAATGGGAGCCGATGGAAGGACAGTCGCGGTTTTGGCTTCATTTATCCTCCTCGATTGGCTCGCTGCTGTCGCCAATCTGGGATTTCCACCAGTAAGGAAGAGGAGAGGTAAGGGGGGCGGGGCTTTGTCGCAGGTGAGGTAAAAGCTGATATAAAAAAAAAAAAGCCGAGGAGGAAGAGGAG
>CM022477.1:1118249-1130749 GCA_011952105.1 Coreoperca whiteheadi
CACACTCTGCTCTTCCGTCTGTCACTACGACAGACACGGAGACAGACACGCAGTCAGGAGGACAGGCAGGAGGACAGTCACACAGTCAGGAAGACAGTCAGGAGGACAGACAGGAGGACAGGGACATAGCCAGGAGGACAGGGAGACAGACAGAGGGACAGTCAGGAGGACAGGGAGACAGACAGGAGGACAGTCAGGAGGACAGGGAGACAGACAGGAGGACAGTCAGGAGGACAGGGACTCAGACAGGAGGACAGATAGGAGGACAGGGAGACTGACAAAAGGACAGAGACACAGTCAGTAGGACAGGGAGACAGACAGAAGGACAGTCAGGAGGACAGGGAGACAGACAGGAGGACAGATAGGAGGACAGGGAGACAGACAGGAGGACAGTCAGGAGGACAGACAGGAGGACAGGGACACAGTCAGGAGGACAGTCAGGAGGACAGACAGGAGGACAGGGACACAGTCAGGAGGACAGACAGGAGGACAGGGACACAGTCAGGAGGACAGTCAGGAGGACAGACAGGAGGACAGTCAGGGATCACGTGAGCCAACAAAAAGGTCAGAAAGTGTAACGTGTGTGTTCTGACTTGTACGTCTCGTAGACGTCCTGTTTGGGCAGACAGGTGTCTGAATGCTCCTCCAGGTGACTGCGGATCCAGTTACAGGTGTGGAGCTGGTCAGCTGTGTTGAACGAGCTGGAGTCACCACAACTACACACCCAGAGACACACAGAGACACCCAGTGAGTAGGACGCACTCTGCACTCTGAGCGAGCTGGTGCTGAGCGGCGGCCCGTCTCACCTCTTGTCTCCGGAGCTGGGTCCGGAGGGCAGCTGCAGGTACAGGTACAGCTTGTCGTTGTCGGAGAAGCGCTGCACGTCTTGCTGCGAAAGCAGAACAGAACAAACCTGAGCACGGAGGAGAGGTGCCCCCCCCCCCCCCACCACCTCCCCTCTGCACCGTTTCACCATTAACCTGCTGGGGGTGTCTCTTACCAGGATCTGATCCACTTTGGTCTGGACGCTCTTACTGCAAGACAGAGAACACACCGATCACACGCCTGCTCCGCACCTACACAGGTGCCTTCGCCTCAAACACCCGAGCAGCGTTGAAGCTAAATATCGCCCAACTTCGGCCCGACCTCAACGATCACAACAATCCACGTAAACCGTCAGTTTCCTCCCGACGGCAGCTTATCGTCCAACCACGCTACAGGACTTTATTAACTTTGGACCTGAAGCACTGACTTTGACCTCCTTCGTTCTTATCAGCTGCTTCAAACAACTGTATCATTTCTGAATAAAGAATACAATTATCTATATAAATATACATATGTATATGTATAATACATGCAACGTCCATGACTAAAGAAACACTTGTTTTAGAAGTTGTTTTCTTGTGGAATATGTGGTGTTTTGGCCATTTCATTTGCTAATTTCAACAAAATACCGAGCACATTCAGAACTAAATGTAAATGTGGTCTTTTACAACAAAAAATGTACATTTTAATACAACAAAGCAGGGGGCATTCTGTCCTGTGGGGATCTGTATCTGAGGTCACGTCAGCGTCTCTGCTTCAGATGACCACCACCGTTACGTTTGTCACTGATAGAACAGACATCGTGCTGATCTGGAGAGCTGAGGAAAACTGATGACATACATTTTTACTTTAATAGGTGTTTTCAAGGCATCCATTCATTTAAAAAAGGGGGTTTTCAGCGTTTTTCACGTCACAGCGGAGCCGACTTACGAGATGTTGCTCTTGAGTTTTTGCAGCAGCATGCTGGGCTCCGTGTCGCCCTCCCCCGCCTCCAGACCGGCCTCCCCCCGCCGGGAGGCTTCGGCCCGCTGGTCCTTCGACATCGGGACCATGTCCATGTCACTACCCGCTGCTGAGTGCCACCATCTGAGGAGGACACAGACAGAAACACTTCACTTCCATACTTTCATGGCAACCAGCCATCTCCATGGCAACCGAGCAAGCTCCGTTATCTGGGGGAAACCACGATACGTCGTTGAAAGCTCCTGAAGAAGCTAGTAAGTAGCCCTTGAGTTGAGATTTTTTATTTTTGTCGAAGGAATTAAACTTTCCATTGTGGTTTCTACAGCTGAAAAAAATTGTTGATTGGTGACGTCAACAGTTTTGTTAATCAATTACTGTAAATATTTAGGCGAGAATCGCTGAAATTGTCCGATTCTGGTTTTCTTAGTCTTGTATCACCGTGAACTGAATCTCTGTGTGTTTTGGACTGTTGTTCGGACGGGACCGGACATCTGACGGCGTCAGCTCGAGTGCTGAGAACCTGCGTCAGCCCCCTTTTCACCATTTCATTACATTGCGGTGATTAATAGAAATAAAAAACAGATACTTGCAGCCCTCGTACAGACTCATGGTGTGCCACCAAACTTCGCTCAGACCTGCTGAACTGTATTTCACATTCTAGCTGAGATCCCAGAGTCTCCAAGCCTGTCAGGATGAACTTTATGTCCCATTAAAACTCTGATAGACAGCCATATATGTAAATTGAATATTTAGTGCCATCAAAAACTTTTCCGGGTCACTCCCACCCGTCTCGAATCTGGATCACTCCCACCTGTCTCCCGTCACTGAAGCCGGGTCACTCCCACCTGTCTCCAGTCTGAGTCACTCCCACCCGTCTCCCGTCACTGCAGCGCCTGCAGCCGGGTCACTCCCACCTGTCTCCCGTCTGGGTCACTCCCACCTGTCTCCCGTCACTGCAGCCGGGTCACTCCCACCTGTCTCCTGTCACTGCAGCCGGGTCACTCCCACCTGTCTCCCGTCTGGGACACTCCCACCTGTCTCCCGTCTGAGTCACTCCCACCTGTCTCCCGTCACTGCAGCCGGGTCACTCCCACCTGCCTCCCGTCTGGGTCACTCCCACCTGCCTCCCGTCTGGGACACTCCCACCTGTCTCCCGTCTGAGTCACTCCCACCTGTCTCCCGTCACTGCAGCGCCTGCAGCCGGGTCACTCCCACCTGTCTCCCGTCTGGGTCACTCCCACCTGTCTCCCACCTGTCTCCCGTCTGGGTCACTCCCACCTGCCTCCCGTCTGAGTCACTCCCACCTGCCTCCCGTCTGGGACACTCCCACCTGTCTCCCGTCTGAGTCACTCCCACCTGTCTCCTATCACTGCAGCGCCTGCAGCCGGGTCACTCCCACCTGTCTCCCGTCTGGGACACTCCCACCTGTCTCCCGTCTGAGTCACTCCCACTTGTCTCCCGTCACTGCAGCCGGGTCACTCCCACCTGTCTCCCGTCACTGCAGCGCCTGCAGCCGAAGCAGCCACTCTGAATTTTAACATCATACCACATTTTTAAAGCTCAGTTGCAGTCCGGTTTCGCGCCGACAGCCGGTAAAAAAAGAAAAAAGGCCCACTGGCAGCCGGGTAGTGACACATGCGGGCTGTCACGGTGCCGTTAAACGTTGCTGCCGCAGCGGGAGGCATCTTTCTGAGGGGCGAAACACACCCCTCCATACTGAGCGCACGCACCGGCTAATGTTAGCTGCAAATGTACCAGCGGCCGAACTGTGACAGCCGTGCTCCCCCGTGTCATGTCTGGCTGCCGTGTTTACAGCGGCCGTAGCGCCGGTGGTCATGTGCCTGCCATTTACTATCACAACACACACACACACACACACACACACACGGAGCCAGCTCAACATGTTACTGCCGAGCTAACTGGCTAGCGGACAGCTCAACGTACACCCTGCGCTAGCCGACACTTCAGCACGCTAGCCGGGTTTATTACAAGCAGATTAGACGATGTTTGACATCCGTAGCAACTAAGAAACTGCTTCAAGTGACAGAAAGCGATATTAGTTCGTCTAACGTTAACGTTTGCCGCGTTCCTACGTGGCTAGCTTGAAGCCCGCTGCTCAACCGTAAGCGGTTGGCTAACTAGCTGATATCAGGTAGCATTAGCTAGCAAGCGCTGAAACACCCATTAAACATGTTTTTACACGCCATTTGTAATTTCGAAGTAATTGCCGATAATAGTTAATTTATTCTGGTATTAATGTATTATCGGTTTGGTGAGTCTCATTTGAGTATTTAATTTAAAAAAGAAAAAGAAAGTACCTGAGCCAAGATACAGCAAAAATCCCCTTTCAGATTTTTTTGTGATTGGACGACTTTGTTATGTCTGCCTGACTACAAAGCCAACGTCTATTCCGATTGGTGAGCTGTCACACATCTACCCAGATACCAAAAGCGGGTGAAATTCCATTCGTCGAGCGGAATTATTTTTCTGACAGCGGCTATTCTGATTGGACGCGTTTTCCTGGTCTGCCCAGTTACAAAACAGATGAATTTTTCTCGCAAAATCTGCATAGCAACAGGCGCCTGTTTAGACAGTGAAAAAAAGGACTAAAAATAAACACTTTATAAATATGCATTAAACGTGTCTGTCTGTTGGAATATAGTAACAACAATGAAACTGTTTACACAGCAATTTTCAAAATCCAAGTTACAAAGTGCTTTACATAAAAACATTTCAGGACTGAGGTATAAGGCATTTAAAAATACAGCAATACAATGAAATAAAATGAAACCCAACAATAAAGATAGATATTATTCATAAAATAGGTACAACATGTTGGCAATACAACAGAGTCCTAGAATTCATAAAAGGCTTTTTTGAAAAGATTTCACTACATTACGCAGTCCAGAGACCCTGCTAAGAGGCTACACAGGAGTCCATCTTATAGTAATTTGAGGCCATTTTATTGGCTCTTATGTTCTCAAAACATTTTTTTATGATTATTTTATGGTGTAATTTCACCAAATATGCACTTTAAATTTTAACTATTTTTGACACGAAACAATGACAATTTAATGTGGATTGCAATTAAGTAAAAACCGACAAAAAACAAAAAGTTCATGATAAAAAATGTGTCCAGTTGCAATGAGACATGATCAGCCTGAAACAGTTAAATGTCTCGACGTTAACCACAGGAAGTTCACGTTCAAGTAAAACACGCCGTTTGAGTAGCTACTGAACCGCCCCGTCCACCTGTAGGTGACATTTACATCACGTGCCCACGTTCATCTTGACAAAGACACACAAATAAAACCAGAAAAGCAATACTTTCTTTGACTTATCACATTTATTTTCTCATCATACAAAAGCTACAATGAACATGAGGAACAGACTAAACTGGGATCGATTAGTCGCAGGTTGTTTTTGCCCGAGCAGAGAAACGGCGAGGCTCCGTCAGTCGACGCTCGTCTTCACTCAAACCCGCTGCAGAGAAACAGGAGGAGGAACATGAATTCATGCAGAACAATAACAGCTGTATGAGCTCAAGAAGGAACTTTTAATATCTGACATTTGATCAGGAACGCGTGAACATGTTTTCAGACTAACTATTGTCAGAACCGTCACCCACACCAGCGGCTCCCAACCTCTCATACTGAGGTTAGGTCGTCATCCCCAGTTGGCACCAGTTCGACCACTGCGGACTAGGTTTTGTTTAATCTGAATTATTTTCAGAGGCATCAACAGGACTCCACAGGAGAAAGCTGAACAACTATCAGAGAGGCAATTGTGTGTATCAGAAATGTTTCTGAGGGTGTCGTTTTTAATCTGTTTGCTTGTATCTAAGAGTTGAACTGTGAAATTTATTTTTCAAATGAATCCTATTACAGATCTATCTATTATCAGAAGGATCACGTGACCCGCCGCCCGCTCCACGTGTTTAATTAGAAAACAAGTTATTCTACATCTGTGTTTGAGCACTTGCCCTGTTTGAGAACTGAACAACGACTTCCTTTAGTTCACGACACCTCAGACTTGAGTCTGACGAAGGGCCATCCGTCCTTTTGTGTGTGCATGTTCCTTTCAGCCTGTCTTTGCAAAGTTTGGAACGCCGCACGCTTACTACGCAAGTTCGTAAAGCGCGTGTGGCCGCGGGTGTGCGTGGCTGTCGACGAGAAACCCGGCTCGTCTTGAACTCGTTTGCAGGCGCCACCCGCAGTTCACCTGCGCCGACCTTTGAACCTACCTGACCATGTTGGCGATGTCCCAGTTGGTCTCAGAGGACAGAGGACCAATAATCTCCACGCCCTCTTCTGTTACTATGGCGATCTCGTGCTAAAACAGAAACACAACATCACGTCACTCATTCAGAGAAAAGAAACATCAGATTTTTAAAAAGACTTAATGATCGACACAATAAAACTTTTATTTTAAATTTAGTGTAAAAATGAAACCAAAGTCTGTTTTTTTATACTTTTCTTACTCTAAAAATATGAAAATTGGCATTTTGAATTAGTAAATTACCAAGATGACTACTGAAAATAATCAGCTGACAAATAAATAGTGTAAATAAGAAGGCCCTTAACTTAATCTTTGCTGTATTTCATTACTTGGAGCATCTGTTCTGTTGTTCTGGTGATTTGTTTTAGTGTTTCGATGAACTGCCACACAGTTTTCTACCTTGATGGACAATAAAGTTGGATTTCTTCTAGTTTATCAGCTGATCATTTCAGCAGTGGTGAGTCTACCTCGGGCTGCCGCGTTTATCACCACAGCGATTATCTTTAAAGTCTGGAGGCAAAACAACTCGAACTATGTCAAAAGCAGGGGACGAGGAAAACACTATGCAGGGACACCAGTGAAAGATAAAAACAGAGTGTAGAGCAGTTATGAGGCCATGACAGCAGACCTGGGATCAGCCAGCGCCCGTCGCCCCCCCTACAGTGAACTCACCCTGTTGTAGGAGCGAGCGTCTCTGTAGTACAGCACTTTGAGGCAGCGCTCCAGCAGGTCTCGAGCCTCCTGTTTGGTGATCTCCACCTTGTTCTCCACCACCTCCCTCATCAGGGGCTGCGCGCACACACACACACACACACACACACACACACACACACACACACACACACACACACACACACACACACACACACACACACACACACACAGACACACACACACACACACACACACACACAGACACACACACACACACACACACACACACACAGTGGGAAAGTCAAAACGATCGACTTCCAACGTTGGAAAAATGTGCTTGTTAGCATCTGCAACAGGCTGCCTCACAGTGGCCAGTCCAAACGCGTGGGCAGCTTCAGCCTCCGGGTGGTGAAGCGAAAGAAAGCCGATCAGCGGTCGAAGCGGGCCGGTCCCCGTGACTACTTTAGTTGGACGATATTTTGTCCCAGAAATAATCATTTTAATAGAATTTTATACGACCGATATAACGTTAAGCACACCCATCCACTTCACTTGGAATTGGAACATCCTCAATAAAACGGACTCTCTGGCTCTGTTAACAAAGACTGCACTTAAATACATTTTAAACATTTGGCACAGGGGTCGGCTGTAGAGCCACTCGCTCCTTAATAGTATTGGACCGATATGGATTTTTTTTAGTGCCAACGACCGATACGGGCTGCCGATTTTCTTTAGCCGATACTGCTTTTGCTCCCTCAATTTACAGTAAATCATAAAAATAACACAATGATTACGAAAACAAATGTTACAAGTTAAAAAAGGAACATTTATTGAGCTAAACCCCTACCCCCCCAATATTTAACAAAAAGTAAAAACAGGTTCAGTGCTGAAAAATATTTGAGCATAAATAAAATAATTAAATAACACTGTTGCACACAGTAGTGTAGATCTAGAGGACTCCAGCGCTCTGCTAGTGGGGGAGGGGCGGCATGAACGATTGAGGTCGTGTCCGTAACGATAAGACATCGTGACAGCCGACAGGAATGATTTGTGTTCATCCAGATCTGTGCAGACCGGAGACGCCGGAGCCAGCAGCCAACTATTTGACAACACTTTCAGCGGTTACAATGACAAGCGGCTCCGGTGTCGGGTTTCAGTGTGTCAGATACCGAGTATTTAGGTAAAGACGGTGTCATCAGATGTTAAAAGGACTCTGATGGGCCCAGTCAGAATACAAACTTTCAGCTGCAGTGTAAACAGAGCTTTAGACTCACTCACCTGAGCCAGGTACGCTCCAAAGCCTGTGGCCACCGTCGGCGCCTCATAGGCCACGCCCAGCTTGTCCACGTAACCTAGGAAACTATAGGGAGGCAAGATGGCTGACTGGTTAATTGTAACCCATAAAATGTTATTGAGTTTCAACATAAGTGAGACATTTAGAACAGACTGAAACCGGGACACGCAGCCCTGTTAGACAGAAAACAGCCGCACAGAGAGTAGAAGAATACAGCCGGACTCCCTGCCTGCACAACCGAACCTCTGCAGAGGATCCAGAACGCGGCGGCAAGAGAGCGCCATAACCCCTCTCTTCATCAGGTCCCACTGGCTCCCTGCTGTCATCAGGTTCAGAGCGATGCTCCTGGCCTACAAGACCCCCACTGGTTCTGCTCCATCATATCTTCACTAACACAGACCTGTGCTCCTGCCAGCTCCCTGCGCTCTGCAGACCAACAGCGTCTGGTGGTACCATGGCAACAAGGAACAGGATCCCTCTGGATCAGCTTCTCTGGATCCGTTCCTCATTGGTGGAATGATCTGCCTGCTCCTACAAGATCAGCAGGTTCTGTAGGCGCCTTTAAAAAGCTCCTGAAGACGCAGCTCTTCCACCAACACCTGACTGACCATCACTGACTTCTTCTTCCTTTCTACCTCTGCTCATGAACCCCTTCCTCTCCTCAGCTCTGGATCCTGTGCTGGACTCTGACAGACCGGTTCCTGCTGCTCTGAGGCTTCTTGTTACCTCGTGTTGTTAGAACTGCTGCCATTTTCTTCCTCATATGCGAGTCGCTTTGGATAGAAGCGTCTGCTGAATGACTACACGGAAATGTAAGAGGAGGAAACAGGAAACAGCTCTCGCCTCTCGCCGTTGTAGAAGCCGCCGATCACCACGGTGTTCCACAGAGGGTTCATCTTGCTGCGACGGTTGTACATCACCCTGGTCAGCCAGGAGTGGACCGCCTTCGGACTGTAGCTGTGACCGTCCCCCAGCAGCTCCTCGTCGATGCTGACGGAGACAAGAGAAGCAGAAGGGAACAAAACGACAACTTAATACGTCGACTCACGCAGGCGGTTACATTTCCGTCTGTCAGAGCGGCCGCTTACACCATCTGCTCGATGACCTGTTTGAGATACTGGTAGTCGGCGTAGTCTCCCGAAGCTCCCAGGATGGTGTTGCTGTTCACCTGAAACACAGAACGAGAACTTGCCAACAACACGTTTACACTTATTTACTACTACAGCTGACGGCGTTCTGCTGGCGGCGGCCGTCACCTTCATGAGGCGCGAGATGTTCCTGAAGCGAGCCAGAGAGCCGTACGAGCCCAGCATGTCCGCCGCGATCATGACGCCACCAGTGAACTTCACCCCGAGCACCGACGTCCCGGTCACCATGGGGTTACTGCACAGAGACGGGGAGAGGGGAGGTTAACGAGCTCGTCAGTGCTTCCCCGAAGAACAACGCAGCCACGGACGAGGCGCTAGCTGCCGCCAGGGTCACGCCCTCTGTATTTTCTTCTGAAGATTTATGGGCTGTTAACGAGCTGAGGGGGCGTTTACTGGCTAACAACACTTAAAGAAACAGCGCTGATGTACTGAGAGAATCTGGGCTCACGATGACGCAGTACTTCCAAGGTCCCAGCCAAGACTGCGCTACAGCCGGCTGCCTCATCAACAGGGCCCAGGATCCCCCTGACACATTATACCCCCCCCTTTAAATACACTGAGGTTCAGTTGTAAATACGTTGCACATACTGTAATTTAAATAACACGTCATCATATTCTAAGTACATATTCTGCACCTACCTATTATACACATAAATACATATATATGGAAATAGGAGTCCTAACCCGACACTGATGGCTAATGTTTGAGGAAGAAAGGGATCAAATGGCTTGCTGAGGTGAGAATAGGTTTATATATATATATATATATATATATATAAATAAGACCTGGACTGACAGATGAGAACAGACATTCATGGAGTAAATAAAAAATTAGGCAACTAATATTGATGTTTAAGCAAAAGTGTCGCCTAATAAAGCTTAATACGTTGAAAATAACAACAAATAAATTTAATTAACTTTAAACCGCAGAGGAGCGACGTCACCGGTGTTTACAGGAAGCTAACCTGCGGTGGCTAGCTAGCACGGCTAACGTTAGTCAGCGAAACGGAAAGAAACTCAGCGAGCTTCGAAACCTCCAGCTTATTTCTGATCAACGTAGATTCTCGGTGTACTCGTTCAGGTTAATTAAGCAACGCGTAAACTGTCCGCGCTGTGAGCGCGTTTAAACAGCTGGAAACAGCCGTGAGCTTAGCATCAGTTAGCTGCTCCGGGATGATACAGCACTGCGGCGGAGCGCGAACCGAAACCGACAGCGGAGCTCCGGTTCACATTAACGGCAAACGGCCACTCACAGCGTGTGTCTGACCGGCCCGCATGCTGCGCCCGAGCCGCTGCTACTGCCGCCGCCGGGGAAGGAGTAAAACTGTCCGGGCTTTGGTCCGTTCTCCCAGAAACTCAGCTTCATACCGCACGACTCCATGTTGAACAGACCGGAGGAAGTGACGACAC
Organism: Coreoperca whiteheadi; assembly: GCA_011952105.1. Taxonomy (NCBI): domain Eukaryota; kingdom Metazoa; phylum Chordata; class Actinopteri; order Centrarchiformes; family Sinipercidae; genus Coreoperca; species Coreoperca whiteheadi. Next base: position 1,128,822 of record CM022477.1, read on the forward strand.
AGTGTCAGCGTCAACGTCTGCTTCTGCTTCCTCCTCCTCTTCTTCTTCCTTTGATTTTATTGGCGGCTGGAACACCAACCTAAAGGAGCATCCCCGCCACCTGCTGGACTGGAGTGTGAACAGCAGCTTATTGTGAAAGAAGGATGAGAGGGAAACAAGTAAAAATAAATAATTATAAATAAAAAGAATAAATAAATAAAAACCTATCTATTCATACTCAATTCAATTATTAAATTTATCCCAGTATTTTTCTAATAATTCACTAGGAGACTGTAAATTTGGACATTGTTTTTCCCAACACATTCTCTAATGTCACATTCAGTTTTCAGCCCTGTGTTTCTGATTCCACTCTTTCCTCCTCATATCTGTTACACTCTAATAAAACTTGCTTCACTGTCTCCTGTGCATTGCAATGGATGTGAAGTCCAGGGGGGGTTCCTGTTCTATATAATGAGAAACTTAAACCAGCACGACCTCTTCTGAGACGTGTTATTAACATTTCTCTGCTCAGAGCAGAATCATTCATTTATTAGTCAGTGACGTTAAAGCTGTAGCGACCTTCACGCTGCACGCACAGAACAAATGTCCAAATATCCCAAAGGAAGAGGAGGAGCTGAGGAGGCACATCCCACGCCAGTTTGTGATGTTTCCAGTCAGGATGCTTTCCATCGCTGCTCGGTAAACCTTAACAAGAACTTGAGTTTATAATTAATAATTAATTTTTATGCAGTGGGAAAGCAGCTAAACGAGAGAGACTAAACAGAGCAGAGCTGAGATGGAGGCCGGCGCCGCCTCAGCACATCCTGCCTCCGCCGTCCCTCTCTCTGCACGACGAAGATGAGTTGTAGCGTTGGATAGCCGGGACTGCGGCTGAAGGTGGTCGCGTGCGTGACCATCACGGGGAAAGGGTGAGAGTCATCGGCCACGATGCTCCATAGTCTGTGCAGCATCCTCCGCTCTGACGCCACCACCAACAGAATCCAGCTCCGCCCGCAGGACAGAGCCAGCCTTCCCGGTGGGTCCTCACCCGGCCGCCGCAGCAGACACTGAAGGGGAAAGTAGAGTCGGCCCTGGCCCTGCTGGTTCACGGCCCACGTGGTCTTCGCCCGGTCCAAGCTCGCTATCCCGGTGGAGAAATCAAAGAGCACGACCCGCACAGTGCTACCTGTCCAGGTGAGCATAGGCACGCCGGAGCAGGAAGATGATGGTGTCATCCACTCCCACCTTTGGCTGGGGGGCAAACTGAAGGGGGTCCAGTGATGGTTTAACCAGGGGCCTTGGGTCTCTCCAGAGTCTTCATCGGGGCCTTCTGTGGTACAGGGACCTCTCCCGCTCAGGTGAAAGATGCGCTGGAGGACTCCACAGGTAGGACACGGGGGCTGAGTCCAAGAGCTGGAGGAGGGGTGAACAGGGCCCAAACCGTCAAACCTATAGAAGAAGACTGAACCCGTTGGCCCAGTCCAGGTCCCCCCCGTTACCTGCAGTGATGCTCTCCATGCCACTCCACACATGCGCTGCGTCCTCCTGTGGCTGTCCTCGCCCTGCTGAACCCGTCTCTGAGGCTCCCTACATGTTAACGCACCAGTAATGTCATAATAACTACATTAATAAACACTCCGAAGAGGACCACCAAGAACTTCGCGATACATTTTGTAAGACTTCGTGCTGTGAGTTAAAACCAGCAAGTAGAACCAAAGATGGTTGGACTGAAACGGAGGTAATTTGAGAAAAGCAGAGTCATCATTTTTATTTAGAGCCATTTGAGAAAGAAACACACATCCGGGTTTTAGTATTTGCTTTGCTTATATTTCATGTGAATGGGAATGACATATCTGACACTCTGGTGTCTGTCTGTTGCAGCGTCTTCACTCAGGACTGTTCGGGCTCCACAGCTGGAGAAGATTTCTTATGGCAAAAATCTGTGAGGA
>CM022477.1:1197310-1224240 GCA_011952105.1 Coreoperca whiteheadi
CCCATGTAACATTATTCAACTTCATCAACGCCCAACTTTATGTTTCCCCCTAGGTTTGACTGAAGGGTGAACAACTGGACAACCAACGACGATTTTAATGATTGTTTCAGCTGTTTCTCATTAAATCGAGGCGACATCTTCAAACAGTCCAAAACACAAAGATATTCACTTTCCTCTGATATAAAACTGAGAAAAGCAGTAAAAACTCACATTGGAGAAATGAGAACCTGCTAATGTTTGGCATTTTTGCTTAAAAAAAATAAATGAAATTACTAATCAATTAGTGAAACAGTTGCAGATTATTTTTCTGTTGACAGACTAATTGATTCATTGACAAATAATTTTCTCTTTTCGACAAGCACAATAAGATGATAATATTGTAAGTGAAAGCAGCTGAAGCGTCAGACCTCCGATGTTCTCGCTCATCCCTTGGTCAACTGACCAGAGAAAGGAAGGAAGGAAGGAGGGAAGAAAGGAAGGGAGAAGACAAATAGTTAAATGTAAACAAAGTGAAAGCAGTTGAAGTGGACCACGGACCACCAAAGAAGGTGGCCCAGATATACGTTATCCGTTATCCTAATATCTGCTGGCTACACCGGAAGCCCTGAAACATTGTCCGTTGCCCCCAGAGGCTAAGTCGTCATTTTATTTTAGGAGTTTCAATGCTCCTAAAAGCCAGGATATAATTCAGGTGGACAAATACAAAAGCCCTTTATTTCAACACACTTTTTTGGCTTAAAAAAAGTCACACAGTAGAGCTCACTGAGTCAATATTGACCCAAATTGGGGTTTTTGTAACATTTTAATCAGTAAGCTTTAGAGGTGCTGGAAGGTGGGTTTTGCTACCTTTTGGCAGAGACAGGCTAGCTGTTTCCCCCTGTTTCCAGTCTCGTAAAAAAAAAACACTGCTCCAAATCACTACTAGAAGTTAAAAACTCCAAATGCCACCAAATCTAGAAATATTTAAGTTATAGATGCATTGAAATAGCGATGGGTGAATGATTTCTCTATTTTTTCTGTTATTCCTTTGAATCCTGCAGTCTTCTCTTCCTAAGTGATCCAACTCTCTTAAACTGAGTTCTGCTTCACTGTGTTAGCTCCCCTTCATCAGGCTGCTCACATTGTCCATGTTGTTTTTAATAGAGTGAAAGATGAGCAGCCCGAGGCAAAGACAAAAGCTTAACTCAGAAAACTTGACGCGCACACAGTTGAAGTCGGAAGTTTCCCTGCAGGAAGATCTTGGTTTTCAGTTCACGCTCGCGGAGGAACGAAACATCTCACGAGCGCTCCTCATTACTCAGCAGGTGACTCAGCTGGACTGTAGATGTGAAACATTAAACCTGCAGTCAGCTCGTTCTGTCTGACTTTCTTTTCTCTCTATGAAGCACATTTATCACCTCCATATCCAACATATGTGTATGTCGGAGGAAGAAGAAGACCCTCTCCTAAATGCAAATAAAAAAATTGGGCTATTTAATAATGATTGGGGCGTGTCACTCCGATCTGTTGAGGACGCTCTTCTACACTCTTTTTCCTCCTTCCCTTCAGTAACAGCTTGTTGTATTTTGTCGCTCCGCCCGTCGACCATCTGTCAGCCTTCATGTATGATGACTCACACAGACACATGCAGATTATGGAAATACATGCTAATATTAGATTTCCATATGACTGTCCTCAGAGTGAGGAGACGATCTGAAGCAGCTTAATGTCGAAACGCTGCGATGGATTCATCCTGCGAATCAACGTCTTATTCCTGATCTTCCTCTTCCTCTTGCATGGTTTATTCTGCTGTTTGAACTCCACACAAGTTTAGAGGGAAAATCTAACTGAAATTAAATCAAAACCGGGTGTCGAAAATTAAGGAAGAAGACATTGTGTTTTTAAGGGCTGCTTTGTGTTGGTGCTCTTCGGTAATCCTATAAAGTACAAACTGAAAATTCACTGAAATTAAACGATCTCCAGTCAAAAGATTACAAAAATAACAAAAGTTAAAAAACAGGAAACTACTCATTAGTAGTTATACTTACTGGGTAATTTATTGGGTCTTAGTAATCATATGTAATTATAAAAGCATTCAAAGTTTGATTTAAGTAATAGTACCAAGTATTATCAGCAAAAGGTACTTGAGTATTTAAAAGTAATGTGCTAAAATGTAGATTTTTCATAATATGACACAGAAATCTTTTTGTTACATTGTTTTTGTGCTATGAAAAAACATCCATATTAGTTTATAATTAACGTAAGCATTTTTGATCAGGGCACACATGTTGTGGTGACATGTTTGTGGATATACAGCAATATTCTACAAAGTATACACAAATTACCTGCGTTGTCTGTAAATACTGATGAAGTCAGGACACATTTCAGTATATGTCCAGTTTTTTCTTGTTTGGTCAAACTTGTGAAGTATTTTTACGGCAAACAAGCAGGCTACATCTTTAACCTTTTTAGTTTATATAAATTACACTTAAATACATTCAGTAAACAAAATATATGGAAATTTGGGATAGTTAAAAAATACTTCCAACATTCAAGTAAAATTCAAAAATCAATTAATTCAATATATCTAATATATAATTAAAAAAAATGATAGTACAAATTCAAGAATCAAATATCTATTAAACCCCCTCAGCAACAACGAAAAAATCCCACGGATAACAGTAATTGCACATTCACATGTAGAGTGTGTGAAATATCACATCATGTAAAAAAAACAATTTCACATGTGAACTGCGAAACACATACTTTAAAAAAAACGTTTTGGTAATGTGAAGGTGAGGTTTTAGTGAAAAGAGACAAAAAGCAAAAGAACAGGCTTCTCTTCAGGTCACCAAGTGGAAAAAGTACATATACAGAATCAGGTTTGGTCCAGGAGGAAGTTTTATTTCTTTACAAAACAAGAGCGGGGACTCATAAAAGAGCTCAGACAGTAGGCAGGAAGATAAATCTACACTTCAGTTTTGACAAGACAACTTTCAGCCACTTAGAAAATATAGAGGAGCTCTGTTCACACACTGATACACACAATCTGCACGTCATCAGCACTGTAAAAAAAAAAGAGAAAAAAAGAAATAGCTGGGTGTGACGTCTGAACCAAAAATAATCTGGTCGTAATTCACTGCAATTCAGTCATTGAAGTCGATAATGCATTTTAAAACCTCTGAAATAATTGCGTTTGATTATTCAGACTTTGAAAAATGTGTTTTGGAACTTTTTAAATCACAATGGGCCTCTCGGATATCAAATCCTGGATATCCCAAACCTTTCTTAAAATTAATGATAAGTCTGAGGTCATTTTGTTCTGTTAATCAGACTGCAAATAATCTTGGGGTTATATTTGATGCTAACCTCAGTTTCGACAATCAAGTTAAAAGTGTTGTTCAGTCATGTTTCTTCCAGCTAAAGATAATCTCATGCTCTAAATTTAGTAAGATTATTCCCATAATGCTTTGGGGGATGTAAACAGGACATATAATCTTGCCATTGAGTCAGTGAGTTAGCTGTGGGCTACCACTTGTATTTTGCTTATATTCGTTGTATTTATTAGCAGCTCCTGTCTGCAGTGGGCCCATGGATATACAGAAAACTGTCACTGGATTACTATACTGAAGAAAGTTCTACAGCTTTAAGTAGCGACTTTCTCTGAATGGTCATCAGAGATAAAGATAATAGTATTGGAAAGTGTTGGTGACACTGATTTTTGACGCAAACTGCAGAAATCTGTCTAAATGTTTTACAGCATCCTAATCTCCTTCACGAGCTGTGTTTCACGGCGCTCTCTCTCGAGAGGTGAGTCTAACTCTCCTACTCACCTCGGGGGAGGCGCCTCACAATTTGAAAACTTGGTGTTACACCATTTTCTTAGATTACAGAAATCCTGAATAAAAAACAGAGACCACAAGTTTGATGTTTTGAGTCTTTTTGTCTCTTTACTTCCTCAGTTTCAGTTTGAAATATTTGTCAGGAAAGTTTTTTTTTAACTTCAGTTGAACGGCATCTTAATGCCCTCTCCTTCGTTACAGAAACCTGCAGAGAGAAAGACAGAAACAATTCAGTTCTGTCTGACATCACACATCCTGATTTCATTGTTTCAGACAGGTTTACAGGTGAAGCACCTTTCTTGGGGTCGTAGTGGAAGTCTGGTTCTCTGGAGAAGCCAAAGCAGCTCGCCTGCTGCTTAAATTGTTCAAGGTCCGAGTCCTTCAGAGTGGACTCGCTGGCTGGAAACAAAAAACAAAACAAAAATGGATGAATGTGCTGGATATAAAATGAGTTATTTACGCTCTCTGACTTGTTCCTTCCTACCCAACAGATAAAGAGCACGAGCGGTGACCTTCTCCTCTTTAACCGTGCCGTTGAATTTCATAAAGTTAAGGAACTTGTCGAGGTTTCTGGCGGTGCTGTTGATGCTGAAGACCAGACAGCCCTCGCAGCTCGGCAGCACGTGGAACGTGGAGGTGATGTTGCCGACTGAGGACAGAAACAAACTCAGAAAAATTTCAACAAAACAAATATTTTTAGCTCATAGACTGAAAACCTAAAAATGTGTTCGTTGGAAACTCCTTTGTGGAAACTAATTTTGTGTTTGACATAATCCAACCACATCACCAGACAAGACAGATGTTTTTTCACTTTGCTGCAGAGGATTGTATCAGAGTTAGTTAACTCTGTGAGGCTGTACATGGGAACTGTGGGGATTTGAGCTAAATGCTAACATCAGCATGCTGAGATGCTCACAGTGACAACTCTAACATGCTGATGTCGAGTAGGTATTATGTTAAACAAGTGCAGCTGAGGCGGATGGGAACGTCATTAGTTCTGTTTTGGACACATTAACATGTTGACCTGATGGTGGCGCTAGATGGAAAGTCAGAGGATCAGCAGAGTTACTACAGATCAGCCTGAGGGGAACATGAACCATGAACCACATTTGATCACAACCCATCCAGTAGTTGTTGAGATGTTTCAGTCTGAACCAAAGTGGTGGACCGACAGACATTACCATCGCTAGAGCAACATTTGAAAACTCTATGATGGAAATTATGTCCAATGCTTATTTATTTTGTTTATTCTTGGATTTTAAATCTAAATGCCAATGAACGGGCTGTACGCAGCTAAAGACTAATGTTTGATTCTTAGCAGTGTCTGTCATCCACAGCTGCTTTATTCAGCATTAACGCCCTACAGGCATCCAAGGGCAACAGGATGATGTGATACATTATACATTTATCTTGATACACGTCCGACACTTTACCTCCCCTGCTGGATTCTGTGACTAACAGAACTAACAAACATGTAGAAACTCCAGAGTCAGATCAGGTAACTTACTTGACGTTGTTGCCGTGTTTCCATCAATAGTTACGTTGACTGTCGAGGCGAAGCAGGTTCCATTTCTGGAAAAGAGACAGCTGTTTTTGGACTTCTCGTCTATCTATGTTGGCTTAAAGAGTTAAGAGTCTTTCCACTGAAGAAGACGATACGTCTGAAAGCTCTGAGAAAGGTTAGTTAGTGGACCTTGAGTTCAGATTGTTTTGTCAAACTATTTCCCGAGGTCAGGATGATTAACCCTTAAGCCAACACAAACAAAAAGTCATAAAATTACTATTAATAAGCTTGCATGTCAGCAGATACATCTCCATTACAACTGGGTGAACTCTTTGCACTGACGAAGGCCATATGATAGGTCAGGGGAAAGCAAGAAAATGCATCATGAGTTGGGATGGTTTTGGTCTAACTTCTATTTCTAAACTAAAAGGTTTAAGGAATGGGTTAAACAGTGTCTGCTCTAATGTAAGCTGCTAACCATAGCATTCCCAGATAACTAGCTACCCACAGCTAGCATTACCTCCTAGGCCAAGAGTTAGCATTAGTTAGTTACATTCTTTTGTGAGGCTGCAGTAAAGTTAGAAAAATCCCTGTGTAGGACTGGAACATCCGCTGTGTAGGAGCCGGTGTTCACAAAGGTCGCAGATACTGCTAATCGACAGCGTGAGAGTTTACAACAAGCACTTTACAACACACGTCAACATTCACCCATTCATTCGCTGATGGTAGAGGCTGCCATACCTTTATGGATACCTGTTTAGCCTCATTCTGGTGGCGTGATATCATCAAGTTAACGTTAGTTAGCTAGCTAGGTTCAGCTGATAGAATTTTTGGTCACTGGTTAAAAATTAGAAGCTGCTTTTGTCTACTTGGATTATGGATTACAATGGTACATATGTTGCCTTCGTCACCTTTGTAAACTGCATAAGTGCCAAGCAACAGTAATAGTAGTAGTACGTAACAGGTGTAGGTGATTCATGAGGTTTAAGTGTGACAGAGAGATAAAGCTGAGTATCATCTGCATAGCAGTGGAACTAGATGTTGGGATTATGATGTATGTGAGCCAGGTGCAGCATTAAGAGGCAAAATGATCACCTTTGTGTTTTAAGGGGATTCTCTCCTCAAATGTTTTCCTAATTATGATTTACAGAATAAATTATGTTGTGTATTTTTACAGTTGAAGTTGCAGTGTTATTGACTCACATCTTGTTCTCCTGAGACATTACAACGTCACCGGGGCTGAACGGTGATGGAGTGATTTTCACCCAGGAGCTGTCGGTTGACTTCAGGATGGCGTTGTATAGGTCATCATCAGTGTAACCCATGATGAAGTTCGTCCTGCCGTACATCTGCACACAAACGTGAGGTCAGTTAGTGAGGGCAGACGCGAACGTCTTTCATTAACGGAAGTAGGGCAGAATATTGAACCTCAGTGCTGGAATTTGTAGCAGTTGGTATCAACAACTGTCAAGTCGGGTCAGAATCGTAATCTGGTTTACTTATTCTTTGATGAGATTGTTCATCTTTAATATTATATTTTTGCCAATTTTGTCATCATTTGTGAACTTATTGTAGGAATTTTCTTTTTTTCAGAATAACACATTTATATTCCTCAAAGAAAAGTATTTTGCATAGGTATTGAAACCTGGGTAATGTACCGGCAAATACACCAAAGATTTCGTACAGTAATGGATGAGCCTATAGCTTATAGTGTTTAGTACTATAATGCTTTAATCAGATAGCTTTGGAACTGTTGACTCTTTTGATGGAGCTAAGCTAGCTGTTTCCTCCTGCCTCCAGTCTTTATGCTAAGCTAGGCTAACAACATCCTGACTCTGGCTCCATGCTCAACACACAGACTGCGACGAGAATGATATCAATCTGAACATCTCAGTCTCAGTTTGTGCCTCCCATGTATCAGCGTTACATTCACGTCTTGAAGAAAAACGTGGTGATGTCTGAAAAATCGGGAAGGTGTTTAACTATATGTGCTGCTGTTGTAATGGTAACTCTAATAACCATCTCGGTAACAAAAACTAATTCTCCCAAGTTGCTGCACTTCCTACTCCAAACTAAGATGGTAGCTGGAAAGGAGTTGGGTTGAAATGGGTTAACACGTCTGACTCCTGCGACCTAAAACATTGCAGCGTATTTATCATAGAGAGAAATGTATGCTACGCTCTGACTCAAATGTAATGCTAATGCATAATGCACGAGAGGCACAAACTGAGGCTAAGAATTTCCCAAAAAAATTAAAAAACAGGAATCAGAGGGCTTACCATGTAGGGGTCGACCAGAGACAAAGGCGTGACCAGGGGTTGGCATTCTTCAGGTGTCAGAGCCGAGCTGCTCAGAAACAACAGCCCCACAACCAGGGAGTGACAGCTGAACCACAGATTCATGGCTGGTCAGCTTCAGACTATAACTGCAGACCAACACATTCGGCCTTTATAGAAGCTGCTGGCCGAGTTACGAACCGTTGGGGTTTTCCAGTATTTGCAAACAAGGGATTTTTGTCCCCAGTTTCCTTTTTTTTTGTTCAAAGGGCATTTAGTGGTTGTAGGATTTCATAACGCCATTGTTTGGTTTGTGTATCAATCATTTACTGGTTTGTTGAATTGCCCTTGGCCACCCACAAAACAAAAACACACTGAGTGCACAGCAAAGCACACGACTGCTTCAATCCAGCTCAAAGCCGGACTGACACACCGCCTCTGCCATCACTGCCGCCCATTATTCTCTGGGGTTATGGCTGCAAATGCAATACGCTCAATATGTGCCCACATACAGGTATTTAACAGCATGAAGAACTCTAAAAGGTTTGGACAGGCGGCTGCTGGGGACTGAAATGCTTTATGGGCTTCGAGCACTTCATCGGGCAGCATCAGATTGTAAAAATAACAGTATCAGCTCACTATCTGTGAGCCAATAGGAAGAGAGTAGGGTCCCCATATGTGAGGTGAGTCACTTCCTGTAGCGCTCTTATTTTGTTGATTTATGTTTTGTATTGGACCAGATTTGAAAAAGTTTCTCTGCTCAGAAACGTTGAGAAAACTCAACATTTCAAAGCAACAAACTTTGAACACATTTGACGTCAGACCATGTGACCGACTTTAGGTTTTGCGTTTGTCCAGTTTTCACTAATGTCAACTTACCCCGAGTGGGAGTGGCTTACAGTTTTACATAGTCACACCTTTTAATGTTCACTTTTTTTACTCTCAAATCTGTATGTTGTACACAGTTTGAAACAGTAAACTGCAACAATAAAGATAAACAGTGAACGCCGAAAGTTGGTTTTCCAGCCCACAATTAAAAAACTAAAGTTACCTGAAGTATGAAATTCTGATCATTGATCGGTCATTATACACTATAGATCAGATATATGCAGTGTAGACAGGGGTATATTATCTATTATTTTATTTTTTCTTTATAGAACTCTACATTCAGTGACCGAAAAGGAGCAGGGAGAAGATCATATTTAGCCTCAAAGCATAAATAAACAATAGAAATAGACGACCAAAGGAGTTTTAAACTGCCAACCAAACAGTGTCACTTCAAGGTCTGTTAAGTAGTGTTTCAGGTGTTCTCGATCTTCTTTCGCAATGTTCAGCAGCAGATGGAGTTCAGTATCTGGGTCACTGCACTAAAAGCAGTGGTGGACCCCCCCCCCCACAGCTCTGTGCATGTAGTGCGTGTTCATGAACACAAGAGGGAGCCAGAGTTTAAATAATGGAAGTGAAGACTGGATGGAGGGCAGGCGTTCTGCAGTCCTGACTGTCCGCTGTAGTCTGTTCCCGTCCTGTTTGGTGGCCGATCAGAACCAGACAGTGATGGACGAGAACAGATTATTGCAGAGTAGAACTGGATCAGGAGCTCCTGAGGCAGGTTGAACTTCCAGAGCTGGAACAGGAAGTTCATCCTCTGCGGGGCCTTTTTGATGACTGTGTTGATGTTGGATGCCCACTTTAGGTCCTGGGAGATTGTGGATCCCAGAAACCTGAAGGCTTCCACAGCAGACACAGTGTTATTGAGTATGGTGATGGGGGGCAGTGTTGGGGGGCTCCTCCTGAAGTCCACTGTCATCTCTACAGTTGTGAGCGTGTTCAGCTCCAGGTGGTTCTGACCGCACCAGAGGGCCAGCTGTTCCACCTCCCGCCTGTAGGCAGACTCGTGACCGTCCCGGATGAGGTCAATGACCGTTGAGTCACCTGAGGTGCAGAGAACTCATTCCTGGGGGGCGCCGGTGCTGATTGTCCAGGTGCTGGATGTGATGTTCCCCAGCCTCACCTGCTGCCTCCGGTCTGTCAGGAAGTCTGTGATCCACTGACAGGTGGGGGCTGGGCTGTAGAGCTGGGTGAGTTCTTTATGTAGGAAGTCCGGGATGATGGACGCCGAGCTGAAGTCCACAAACGGGATCCTTGCGTATGTCCCTGGACTGTCGAGGTGTTGCAGGATGTGGTGCAGCCCCATGTTGACTGCATCATCCACTGACCTGTTTGCCCGGTAGGCAAACTGCAGGGGGTCTAGCAGGGGTCCTGTGAGGTCCTTCAGATGGGTCAGCACCAGTCTTTCAAAGGACTTCATGACTACAGACGTCAGGGCGACGGGCCTGTAGTCATTTAATCCTGTGATGGAGGGTTGTTTGGGGAGCGGGATGATTGTGGAGCGTTGGAAGCAGGCGTGTAAATGTATAATTATATTATATATATAATATTTTTTGGTTGTATTTGTGTGTATAAATATTGATTGTTAAATTGACAAAATGTGAAGTCAGCTATAGCTGAGCTTATGCTGAAAACAAGGACACCATGCACATTGCTAAAAGTTGCTAAACAAAGGTAAAATGTAATACATTAAAAGACGCAAAAATGAACCAAAATCAACCTGGACCACAGAGGGTTAATTCTCCACCTTTAGTTTTAGTGTTTAAGATAATTTCCCCTGGTGGTTTAAATGCAGGGTGAGAAATAAAGTTTAATAATATTACATTTTTTATGGGCATTAAATTAAATGACAACAATCAGCACACGGCTGAGAAAACCTGCAGCTACAGGAAATCAAACCTCCTTTCCTCGCTCTCTCCATCTAATTTTCCTATTCAGTCCCTTCTCTTCCAAATCCTAATTAAACCAATCCACTGTGAAAGAGTTAAACCTTTTAAATCCTCATGTGGGATAATAAAGCAGCTCAGGTTTTAAAAGCATCACACAGAGAAAATAAACTATCTCTTCTCCTCTTTTTTTCCCCAAAAATTGAATATAAATAAATAACAATATAAACAACGTAAACTGTTTTACAAAGAGGAGGAGTGTTGGTTGGTGGTTTTATTATTATCACTGAGGAGGCAACATTACAGCACTAATGAGAACATTAACAAAAGTCTGTAACTCTGGGAGGCTCTGCCTGCTGTGCTGATGAGGAATTAAACTGAATTTAATAGAGTTTAATTAAAAAGACAGACAAAGAGCCGGTATAACTGAGTCACATGGAATAACAGTGGGTTTATGTATCATCAGGACTATAAAATCCATCCATCCATCCATAGTAACATCCATAAAACCTGATCTACATCTGGAAGGAACAACAAGCGACACTTAAAGCTTCTGGGCTTTCAAACGTACAAAGTTTTACACATCCAGTGATGGACTTCTGATAAGCAGTTTTCTGGTTTCACAAGCTGGGAGGGTCATCAGCTAGACAGATGTTTGTGTTATCAGCATAGCAATTATTATTTATGATGTATTTTTTGTTATGAGACTTATGAGACCAAGTGGAAGCATTTTCAAACAGAAAAAAGTGGTCCAATTACTGATCCTTGTGGAACTCCACATCTATCTATCAATCAATCAAGTGGAGAAATACAATCACTGACACACCTGATGTGTATACTGTCGCCAGTTTTAGAGACAGTAGCTACCAGTGGTGGAAGAGTACTCGTAAGAAAAGTAGCAAGAAAATACTCTGGTACAGGTAAAATCCAACATTTGAAATGTCACTGACGTATAAGTACAAAAGTAATTACAGCAAAATGTACGTAAGGTATTAAAGTAAAAGTACTAGTTGGGCAGAATGGTCCCTTTCAGAGAGTTATATTATTATATCATATTATTGGAATATTATTACAGACGCTTTAACACGTAAGCAGGAGCATTTTAATGTTGCAGCTCATTTGACCTTCTTTATGAACTGTTGAACAGTTTGAGCTATAGCCCAGTATTAGATTTTATAAATTCGCAATATGTTTTGTTTGCAAATTTCTAATCTGTAAAGTAAATATATCTGTCAGACAAATGTAGTGAAGTAAAAAGCACAAAAAGCTGCATGAAATGAAACTACTCAAGTAAAGTAAAAGTACCTAAAGATTTTAGTACAGTACCTGAGTAAATGCACTTTTCTTTCGTCTTTGGCGATTGCAAAGCTGCTCGCTAGAAATCTGCGTCCAGCGTCTCTGTGGAGGAGAATCAAGTATAAGTGACTAAAATCTGGTTGACACACCGAGAAGCTGGACTGTTGTAGATAACAGGACAGAATGAGGAGGAGAACAGTTCAAACATACTATTCAGATAGAGAAAGATACATCTGAATGTGGGGAAGCTGCTTTAAAACCCCGCTGAAGGTCTGTGCTGACTCGACTGGCTTCCCCTTGATTAGAGTGTGCGTGGGTTTTACCTTATCTAACACCTGTGTAAATGCATGAGGCCAGTGAGGCGACGCAGCCGCCCGAGGCCGAAGCATTTTAATGAAGGAGATGAAACACTGAGAAGACCTGAGCAGGTTTCTGATCAGGACCACAGAGGAAAGAGAGAGAGGGGGGGGGGTAAAAGAAGAAAAAGAGAAGGTGGATGGAGAGAGAGGAGGTGAGAGAGTCCGACTGTGCTCCGGTGATGCTGACACTTCCAATAATAACTCCGTACTACCGACGGTGATTTAAAGTTGCCGTGAGGAGTTTCTCACCAAAACTCACTGTTTGTATTTTTGGCCTTTAACACGTTTTTAAGCACTTTAAAATCCTGCATTGTTACGTCCATGTCTACTTCTTCTCTGCATCGCCGCATTTCTTCGTGCCACCGCCACCTGTGGATCAATATTTCTAAGTATAAAGTGACGAATGCCTTCCCCCTTTCTATCCCACTATTTCCTTTCTGTTTGGAGATAATAAATATACAAATGTTGGGGATCATTAGGAAATGCTTACTAAGTCATTAATACATGGGTTTTGGGCCACATTTTGCAAGTACATTTTTCACAACCTGGCAACCCAAACCTGTTCTAATTAATGGTTAATAACTGATTTATAAAGCACCAGTAAATGATTTATTGATTGTTAATACTTACTGTCTCATTAGAAAGTGGCTCCAATAAATGTGTAACTCAAAAATACAAATTTGAACTTTGTCAAACAACCACAAAGTCATTAATGGCTTATAAATAGTCCATAAAGCATTAGTAAGTGATTTATTAACCATTAGTTCATTAAGCCATAAGTCAACCCTTATAAAGGGTGCTTCCATAGAAAGTGGTACTGATTTATTATTATTCATTAATAATAGTAATTTAGCATTTTGGGAAATGCAGTAAATTAGGAAACTGACAACCTCTGCTCTATATTGATATAATCACAATACATTTAAAATGATACAAATTCTCATTAATATGTCATAATCATGACTTGGTATGCCTTAATAGAGAATTTGTAGCCCATAATGGTGGCTTTATTATGTCACGAAAGTGATAGTTATGTGATATGATTCCATGATTTGGATTTATTGAGTCATTTTTATGAGGATGTGTATGTTTAAATATTTCTAAATTTGTTTTAGATTTCCATAATATTCATAAAATAAACACCTTAATTGATTTGACTTCTTCATCTTCCAGCAGCTGAAGTGTCGCAGGATCAGAGGAGGATTTTCTTTCTTTGATAATCTGTGTTTCATCACTTTGCTCAGAAGGCCCTCAAGCTGTTTTCATTTATTGATGAGGCGGTCGATCAATGCGTCATGTAGCCACGAATGATAGCAGCGTTGCGTGGACGTGTTCAGTGATTCATAACGGACGTGCTCTGCAGGGGCTTCGGCCCCACAGCTGCTGATTAATTGATCAAACATCTCTAATCAATGCAGCCTGATCCCTCAGGTATAACCCTGCTGAAACAAGGAGACAAATGTTCTAGTAGATTTATAGTTTTGACGCTCACACGCCCACAGTGAGTTCATTCATTTAACACGCGGCGGACAGAGAGGACAGAAATGTGTTCAGGAGCTTCTCGTCTTCTCATACAAGTTTGTTCACGTGGACGTTAAAAATAAGCCGTTCGTATTCAGCATAAGGAACGTTCTCTTAATGAGATATTTCAAACCGTCAGCCTGTCGTTTCATTCCAACCTACACTAACACCTGTTTGGCTGCTTACTATACAAACACCTAGAAAGTGGACGAACCAACACAAAGGGCAGGTTTTTGCTTCATTGTTTTTTTTCCAAACAGCAGGTTTCACTTTTAACAGCAGAGGAGAAGAGGTTTTTAAGTTGGAAGCTTACTGACGACTCTGAAACGCTCTCTTGGCTAATGAGTTCAGCGGAGGTCGCTGGAGTGTAAACCTTCCCAAAGCCTGCACAGCGTCAGCCTAAACTCTGATGTAGTCCGGGGCGTTTTCTATCGTAACCTCTAACCTCACTAAATAATGCAGTTAGCCAATGATTTGCCAACGCTCGGCCTTGGAGGCGACGCTCGGTTACCACTGTAGATGGTTTGTGTTTCTTTTCAATTATTTTACAAAAATTTGACAAAATGTGCCTTTATAATACACCAATGAGAAGTGAGCTGCAGGAATCCAAAGTCCAAACATGTATGTGTACCTGTGCTAAGAAGTAACTTCGCACAAGTATTTGTCTCGTCGTCACCAGGCAGCAGATAAGAAGAGAAAGCTGTGTGTTGTTGAAGGATGCTGCAGATGTTTTTGATGTTGCTGAGCTTCACTTTCTTTCCTGCAGAAGGAGAATAACACGTGAAAATGAATATTTCCAGGTGTTTCCTCTGGTTAACGGGCTGCCCGCTCTGCCCCTTGGACCCTGTGACCTGACCTGAGTAAACTGGTTTGTCCTCGCAGTTCAGCAGCTTTTACAAACACACCGAACGCAGTTTTGCGTTTGAAGGGGTCTTACAGCAGTTCACCCTCTGAGTGAAGTCCTGCAGGCCGCAGGTCACCGTCATCTCTGTGAAACCCAGCAGAGGTCACAGCTGAGAGTTAAATCAGGACATTCAGGTTAAGAGAACAAGTATAAATCAGACAGCTCGCGCGGGTTTGGAGGGGGGGAAGGTGAGCAATCACTCTGGAACCTGACGCAGGATTTTGGAAAACGGTCGCCTGAATAATTATAGTTGTAGGGCTGGAAAGGAGGATGTGGAGAAGGAAAGAAGGAAGCAGGGAAGGAAAAGAAAAGGCAGGATAGGAAACTATCACATAAGGAAGGACAAAAGGGGGAGAGAAGAAGAAGAAGTCAGTTGAGAGCCTGTACTTGCCGTTGTTTTGGGTTTGTGTTCTCTGGTTTCCTGTTTGATTCTGGTATCCTCTCCCTCCCTCATGCGTCCGGTGGTTTTGCTTCCCTTCCTCGACCGCTTTGAGTGTTTTCACCTGTGTTGATTGGTTCACCTGTGTCTCCCCTTCCAGAGTGTTTGTAGTCTGTGTGTTTTCCCCCTGTGTGTCTCTTTGTCAGTTTGCGCTTCATCATTTCTGTTTGTTTTTGGATGTGCTACCCTGTAATTTGCCGCCTGTTGGCTGATTGTCTACCACCACGTAAGACATTAAAACATCTGCAGTGAAGTCATCCGCCTGCCTCTTCAGTCTGCACTCGGGTCCTCTCCCTGTTAGCCATCACCGTGATAGTACTGCTGATTGCCTAAACCCCCTGGGAGGACATGACCTCAGTATTATCTACAGCTCTGTGACCTCTGCCTTTGTGCCTCTGAGCAGGGCAGCAAACAGTTCAGTGTGAGGCAACGCTGGTGCACATGATGGAATATTACCACACAGTGTGTCCCAGTGTTTGTATTTAATAACTGCGCTGATTATGTATGTAAATTAAAAATGGGTTTCGAGCCAAGTCAATCATGTAATCCTATTACAGCAGAGTCATTATAACTCACAGGACTCTTTATGTCATTTACATTTACATTTAGTCATTTAGCAGACGCTTTTATCCAAAGCGACTTACATATGAGAACATTCACAAACCGAAGGCGCAGCTTCGGGAGCATTTTGGGGTTCAGTATCTTGCTCAAGGATACTTCGGCGCATGGCTGGGGGATCGAACCGCCAACCTTCCGATTGGGAGGCAACCGTTCTGCCACCAAGCCACGGCCGCCCATGTAACATTATTCAACTTCATCAACGCCCAACTTTATGTTTCCCCCTAGGTTTGACTGAAGGGTGAACAACTGGACAACCAACGACGATTTTAATGATTGTTTCAGCTGTTTCTCATTAAATCGAGGCGACATCTTCAAACAGTCCAAAACACAAAGATATTCACTTTCCTCTGATATAAAACTGAGAAAAGCAGTAAAAACTCACATTGGAGAAATGAGAACCTGCTAATGTTTGGCATTTTTGCTTAAAAAAAATAAATGAAATTACTAATCAATTAGTGAAACAGTTGCAGATTATTTTTCTGTTGACAGACTAATTGATTCATTGACAAATAATTTTCTCTTTTCGACAAGCACAATAAGATGATAATATTGTAAGTGAAAGCAGCTGAAGCGTCAGACCTCCGATGTTCTCGCTCATCCCTTGGTCAACTGACCAGAGAAAGGAAGGAAGGAAGGAGGGAAGAAAGGAAGGGAGAAGACAAATAGTTAAATGTAAACAAAGTGAAAGCAGTTGAAGTGGACCACGGACCACCAAAGAAGGTGGCCCAGATATACGTTATCCGTTATCCTAATATCTGCTGGCTACACCGGAAGCCCTGAAACATTGTCCGTTGCCCCCAGAGGCTAAGTCGTCATTTTATTTTAGGAGTTTCAATGCTCCTAAAAGCCAGGATATAATTCAGGTGGACAAATACAAAAGCCCTTTATTTCAACACACTTTTTTGGCTTAAAAAAAGTCACACAGTAGAGCTCACTGAGTCAATATTGACCCAAATTGGGGTTTTTGTAACATTTTAATCAGTAAGCTTTAGAGGTGCTGGAAGGTGGGTTTTGCTACCTTTTGGCAGAGACAGGCTAGCTGTTTCCCCCTGTTTCCAGTCTCGTAAAAAAAAAACACTGCTCCAAATCACTACTAGAAGTTAAAAACTCCAAATGCCACCAAATCTAGAAATATTTAAGTTATAGATGCATTGAAATAGCGATGGGTGAATGATTTCTCTATTTTTTCTGTTATTCCTTTGAATCCTGCAGTCTTCTCTTCCTAAGTGATCCAACTCTCTTAAACTGAGTTCTGCTTCACTGTGTTAGCTCCCCTTCATCAGGCTGCTCACATTGTCCATGTTGTTTTTAATAGAGTGAAAGATGAGCAGCCCGAGGCAAAGACAAAAGCTTAACTCAGAAAACTTGACGCGCACACAGTTGAAGTCGGAAGTTTCCCTGCAGGAAGATCTTGGTTTTCAGTTCACGCTCGCGGAGGAACGAAACATCTCACGAGCGCTCCTCATTACTCAGCAGGTGACTCAGCTGGACTGTAGATGTGAAACATTAAACCTGCAGTCAGCTCGTTCTGTCTGACTTTCTTTTCTCTCTATGAAGCACATTTATCACCTCCATATCCAACATATGTGTATGTCGGAGGAAGAAGAAGACCCTCTCCTAAATGCAAATAAAAAAATTGGGCTATTTAATAATGATTGGGGCGTGTCACTCCGATCTGTTGAGGACGCTCTTCTACACTCTTTTTCCTCCTTCCCTTCAGTAACAGCTTGTTGTATTTTGTCGCTCCGCCCGTCGACCATCTGTCAGCCTTCATGTATGATGACTCACACAGACACATGCAGATTATGGAAATACATGCTAATATTAGATTTCCATATGACTGTCCTCAGAGTGAGGAGACGATCTGAAGCAGCTTAATGTCGAAACGCTGCGATGGATTCATCCTGCGAATCAACGTCTTATTCCTGATCTTCCTCTTCCTCTTGCATGGTTTATTCTGCTGTTTGAACTCCACACAAGTTTAGAGGGAAAATCTAACTGAAATTAAATCAAAACCGGGTGTCGAAAATTAAGGAAGAAGACATTGTGTTTTTAAGGGCTGCTTTGTGTTGGTGCTCTTCGGTAATCCTATAAAGTACAAACTGAAAATTCACTGAAATTAAACGATCTCCAGTCAAAAGATTACAAAAATAACAAAAGTTAAAAAACAGGAAACTACTCATTAGTAGTTATACTTACTGGGTAATTTATTGGGTCTTAGTAATCATATGTAATTATAAAAGCATTCAAAGTTTGATTTAAGTAATAGTACCAAGTATTATCAGCAAAAGGTACTTGAGTATTTAAAAGTAATGTGCTAAAATGTAGATTTTTCATAATATGACACAGAAATCTTTTTGTTACATTGTTTTTGTGCTATGAAAAAACATCCATATTAGTTTATAATTAACGTAAGCATTTTTGATCAGGGCACACATGTTGTGGTGACATGTTTGTGGATATACAGCAATATTCTACAAAGTATACACAAATTACCTGCGTTGTCTGTAAATACTGATGAAGTCAGGACACATTTCAGTATATGTCCAGTTTTTTCTTGTTTGGTCAAACTTGTGAAGTATTTTTACGGCAAACAAGCAGGCTACATCTTTAACCTTTTTAGTTTATATAAATTACACTTAAATACATTCAGTAAACAAAATATATGGAAATTTGGGATAGTTAAAAAATACTTCCAACATTCAAGTAAAATTCAAAAATCAATTAATTCAATATATCTAATATATAATTAAAAAAAATGATAGTACAAATTCAAGAATCAAATATCTATTAAACCCCCTCAGCAACAACGAAAAAATCCCACGGATAACAGTAATTGCACATTCACATGTAGAGTGTGTGAAATATCACATCATGTAAAAAAAACAATTTCACATGTGAACTGCGAAACACATACTTTAAAAAAAACGTTTTGGTAATGTGAAGGTGAGGTTTTAGTGAAAAGAGACAAAAAGCAAAAGAACAGGCTTCTCTTCAGGTCACCAAGTGGAAAAAGTACATATACAGAATCAGGTTTGGTCCAGGAGGAAGTTTTATTTCTTTACAAAACAAGAGCGGGGACTCATAAAAGAGCTCAGACAGTAGGCAGGAAGATAAATCTACACTTCAGTTTTGACAAGACAACTTTCAGCCACTTAGAAAATATAGAGGAGCTCTGTTCACACACTGATACACACAATCTGCACGTCATCAGCACTGTAAAAAAAAAAGAGAAAAAAAGAAATAGCTGGGTGTGACGTCTGAACCAAAAATAATCTGGTCGTAATTCACTGCAATTCAGTCATTGAAGTCGATAATGCATTTTAAAACCTCTGAAATAATTGCGTTTGATTATTCAGACTTTGAAAAATGTGTTTTGGAACTTTTTAAATCATGTTTTACAATTCCAGACACTCGATTTTGATTTACTTTGAAAATCACACAGACTGAAATATTTTATGTTGAAAACCACATCTCTAAATGTATTGTTTTATGCTCGTATCAAGTGTGAATTTTCAAGTTTTGCAAGTTTTCAGAAAATACGTTTTGGAAATTTGTGAGCGTAAATTACACACCACTTATTTTATAATGCTGAATTAATTTACCTCTAATGGACCATTTCCCCGCGTGAATTTCTATTTAGATACAGTGTAATTTTGCCTTTTAACAATTCATTTTGTCTGTTCGAAAAATCTGAAAGACAAAGATTGCCAAACAACATGACTTTCAAATTTAAAGATTTTAATGTTTTGACTTCAGTGCTGTTTGAATCTGTTCTGACTACTGCAGGAGTTTGTTTAAACTGACCATTTTTGTCGTTTGGTTTGTTTTTAAGTGCAGAACCAAAAAAAATAAAACACAACAAAATAAAAAAGGTCACGTGTCCACAAAGCACCTACTCGAATTCTTTATCAAAACTAAAACCTTTGCATTGATAAAATACAACATTATAGTTATAATACAGTTTTAAGACTAAGAAAACATCCGTTTGTGTTTTTTTAGTTTTGACTTCATCTGTCATCACCACATAATAATGATAACACCGCAGAGAGAAGGACACGTGATTTGCACGAAACCCCAAAAATGCTGAGCTGAAATTTAAAGTCATGGTTCTTTGTTTCTGTGACACAAACTTTCAAAGCTACAACACATAAAAGACCACAGAAAACGGGTGCAGTTCATCATTTAGTTGTTAAAAAATGCATTTAAAACAACAGACTTCACAGTTTCAGGGCTGACGCATATTCAACAGGAAGTACTTCAAGGAAAAATCCACCTTAAAAATCCACCCAATCAAAACACACATCCACACATAAACACACACATATAAAAACAAATATAGCGATGAACTTCACGCCTGTACATTTTCTCCTCCTGTGGCCAAACTGACATCATGCGTTGCATCACGTTACGTCACATTTCGGACTTCACAGCCACGACTTTCAGCCAAAACCTTCAACAAATTTCAACAACGTTCTTGCACACGTCTTAAGTGCAACACACAACACAATGGCTTCATGTCGCGTTGCATAATTTGACACTCTTCAGTTGCTCTTTAGCTAAGCCGCCATAGTCAAGTCTTTTCTTGGCAGTTAAATACTTTCAACCACAGGAGGTGGTGATGGATTTAGAAAATGAAAAACAAACAAACATCTGTATCTGTATCAAATCAAAGCAAGTAAATTACATGAATCTCTACATTTGACCAAAAAAATTACTGAGGACATAGACTGTTAATGAGACAACGGGCCCCTGGTCAAAGGCGTTTATAAAGCCCCCCCACCCCTCCTACATAGGGCAAGATGTGTCGGCTCAAGTCATTCTGCATCTCTTTGTAGTCGTTTAGCATTTCTTTTTAGTCCATTTGCCTCTCTTTGTGTTTTTTTTGGTCTCTTTATCGTAGTTTTTGGTCTCTTCGTAGTAGATTTGCATCCTTTTGTAGTCGTTTGATGTGATGGTCCCTTCAAACAGAAGTTGAAGTGACTCAGGGACCCCCCACGACCCCTTGGGCTCCAGACACTGTGCCCAAGGCCTGTTCAGTAATCCATCTGTGACTGAGGGTGGATTTTCCCTTCAAGTACAGTGTGAAGAAAAACAAACAGTTAAGGTAAACCAGCAGCTCAAAGGCAAAGCTCAGCTCTGAAGCAGCGGCGGTTCCCGAAATTTAACACGAACACGCACAGAACAAAACACACCAGAAAACAGAAAACCAGTCCCGACTCCCTTAAAGGGTAAAAAACAGCAGTGACAGAGCTGCTGGATTACTAATCCTATGTAAACAGGCTTAGTGTAAGGCAAGGAGGAAGAGGAGGAAGAGGAGGAGGAGGAGGAGAGAGAAAGAAGTGAACTTTAATAAGAGACAGAGGAGGAGGGATGAAGCCGTGGGAGGAAGACAGAATGATGAAGAGGAGGAGGAAAGCGATCAAGAGGATGAGTAAGCACAGGGATGTGGACAGGCGAGGAGGAGGAGGAGGAGGAGGAAGAAGAGCAGGATCCAGATGGCTGAAAGGAAGACAGCAGAATTAAACGGTTCAGACGAAGGCTCAGACAAACACATGAACTTCTGCTTAAACCTGAATCAGAAACAAGACTTCTGCGGCAGAAGGGTGAACAGCTCGCTGAACAAGCTGCTCGATTATTAAGAATACTTCATCAGCTGTTGTCTTCATGAGTCTGTGGGTCTGTTCTCTGAAATGTTATGAATGTTACGTTCTGAATCAATATGAGTGTGACCATCTTTCCATAATGGCGAGTGATTAATGAGACTGAAATAATCGGATGAGTTCCACAAATATATGTTGTTATGTAAACATGTAACTTTTTATTCTCTCTTAGCGTGACATCTGTCTGGGACTGCAGGTGAAAAATAGCCTTTTGGCTAACTCTGGCATATTGACAGAGCTGTTTATTAATAGGTCCCGGTAATAAATAAATACATAATAATAATAATAATAATAATAAAACTACAGAAGTTCAGAGAAGACAAGACATAGATATTTTTAAATTAAAAAAGCTAAATTGTGTTTTTAACATCAATCTCATGTACTTGAGATCACAAAGAATTACTTAATAATCAATAAAAAACTAGATTTAACCCTTTTATTAATTCCTGCTTCATATCGAGGATAAATTGTTACTGGTAAGTTTTAACTCCTTTTATCAATAACTCAATTATTAATTTTGCATATTAAATTGTTGAATCGTTGAAAATACTTTTGATTTAGGACAGACGTGCAGTTTTGGGTAACAGTAATTTTTTGATATCAAACAATTTAAATTTGTCTTCTAAAAGATTCTGTAGCTAACATAATGAAATAAATTCTTAATATTTAATTGAAGGACTTTAAGCAGAATTTAAGTTTGAATTGAATTCTTTGCATAAAGAATTATGTTTATGATATCAAGAGTTAAACTGTTAATTGTTTATCACGATTAAAATAAACGTATGATCCTTTCAGAATCACACATTATATCATGAGAAAAGCTTGTGAAATTGTTTTAGCGTTTTTTCTTAATTTTCCTAATTCTTTAAATAACATATACTTTTCAACACCATTATTGAATTATTGATCTTGAAATTCAGTTTTTGATATGAAAAGGAATGAAATTCATTGATTAACTTTACTGCAGTTACAGTTGCATTAGCTTTTATCCTTTGGTCCTTGGTATGAAGAGGAAGTTAATTAGGAAGGAAAATAGTGTTGAACTAATATTAATATTCTTAATATTCTTCATACCAACAATTAAATTATTTATATAAAAAATACAATTTTGATGCAAAATAGAAATGCATTTCTTGATTTAAGCAATTACATTTTTGATACCAGAAATGTTAGGATGAAGTATTGAAAACATCAAGAATCTGAAAAATAAGACACAAAAGAATTAAGGACTTTCTTAAATTGTAAGCTAAAGTTAATGGATTTAGCACTACTCTACTTTAGTTATCTGGCCAAGTTGGGTAGTCAAGCTGAATTTCGTAGGAAGGAAGGACGAAAATCTAACAAGAAATTAATGCTACGAGTTGAAAAACGTGATATACAGTATACATTTTATAATTACTAAAAGAAAGAGAAGCAGTAAGATGGATGGACACTTGATTTAAAGGATCATCAGGCTCATGTTTGTCTTTCTGTGCCGGTTGTCGAATTTGTAGTCAGATTTATCTGAATCTTCCCAATCTGCGTGCTCATGATTACTGAGACATCATTTGTTAATTTTTTGTCTCTAAACTGTATATTTTCCTCTGAGGTTTGGCTGGAGACATGAAAACGTCTTTTGATGTTTCTGTTGGATGGAGTCGGCCTGCGGCTCTGCCTGCTGTGTTTAGCTGTGGAGGCTTAATTGATGTCTCGCTTTCTCGCTTTCTCTTTTTCTCTTCGTCTCGCGTTGATCTCTCATGTTTATCTTGATAGATTTAGCTAAATTCTCTCGCCGTCCTTCGGTCTCCGTCGCCTCATAGATTTGAAAAGAAAAGAGACACAGAGGGAGGAGGAGAGGGACAAATTGGAAAATTATGTTCTTTCAGATTTAGCCAACTGTTTTTTTCCCCTTCATATTCAGCAGGAAGGATTCAGCTCGTTTCTCTCTGTCTCGTTTCCATCTGTCCCTGTGTGCTCTTTAAGCAGGTAATAATTAAAGCCATCACTGCCATCCTGGGGAAACAAGCTCCGTTAACACACAGCAGAGTCATTTAGATGTGGGACTAATGGAGCTATTAACGCTCAGATGCACTGATCTCCACCTGTTGATGAAGGACTGGAGCCAACATGCAAGTGACTGGATTAGAGAGTTGAGTATTTGCACCTGAAATGGCTGAAATGTAAATGTTGTGCTGCTGTGTTCAGAGGAAAAAAAAGCTTAACACAAACTACATGTTCTTAGCTTTTTCGAATCGAGGGCCTAAGGTAAGAGGGGGTCGTATGTTGTACAAATTGTAAAGCCTTTTGAGGGAAATGTAATTTGTCATATTGGGCTATATAAATAAAATTGAATTGAAATGGAATTAGCTCTAGTGACTATCAATGCAGACAGTTTTGGTTTTACTGGTCTAGGTTTTGAAATATCCAGCTGAGATTTCTGCCTAAATGTTAGTTTTGGACCTCGCAGCACTGAAAAAAACTAAATTTCTTTCCAAAAACAGTCAGCATTATGCAAGAACATTTTCACATGCTCAAAACCTGGTCACACCAGCACCGACAAAGTGAAACTTTGAAATCGATTCATTTCAATGGAATCTTCAGGATCAGTGGATGTGCTCGACAGGTGTTGACTAAAATGCTGTTAACTGTGTGTCACCATCCAGTTTTAACCTCTAGCATGGACTACTTGAGAAGATGCAAGTAAGAATTTCTGTTTCTCTGAACTTCAGAGTGCAGAGCTTCTTGCTGTTGGAAATCTGCAGTTGAAAACAGAACAAGTTCTCCTAAATCACCCACACTTGGCACTTACATTTACATTTCGTCATTTAACAGATGCTTTTATCCAAGGCGACTTACACACTCACACACCGAAGGCGCACGTTAAGGAAACATTTTGGGGTTCAGTATCTTGCTCAGGGATACTTCGACACGTGGCTGGGGGAAGCCGGGGTGGAACCTCCGACCTTCCGATTGGTGGACGACCCGCTCTGCCACCAAGCCACAGCCGCCCCAAGAACCTAAGAACAAATCTGTTTATAAGAGTGGTTTTGGCACGAAATGTGTCCATAATTCACAGAATGCACGTTCTCCTAAAGAAATAGTTCCAATGAAAAGTGCTTCAATAAGCACAAAAAATGTTCGTGCCACAAAATTTACTGAGTTCACTCAAGCATCCAGTACAACGAAAAATTATATTTTATTGACTCATGGCCTTTTCTAAGTCTCACTAAAAGCAAGGCTCTGAAATGTCACCCTAAAGAAAGAGCTTCAACTGCCTCAGTTGTTCTAAGTGGTGGCTGAGTCCCCTCAGTGTGGTGCAGAAAACAGGTTTGTGTCCCCACAGTTTAGGTATGCAAACCTCAGTGCGTCCTCACGATGTAGGAATATGTATGCCAACGTCAAGCAAAAATTTAACCCAAAAGAAAAAACTTAAACTGCCTTACGAGTCCCAAATGGGAAGCGAGTCCCCTCAACGTGGTGTAGAACCAGGTCTGCGTCCCCACAATGTAGGTGTGTCAACGTATTTGCCCTCATAGTGTAACACCTGGGATACACACCTGTCCAGAGCCTTACAGCACCTAACTGCAATTTAAATATCAGCCTCTACACGGATTTCTTTTCCCTCCTGCAGCAGCTGACAGCAGAGGGATGATAGTTTTAGCTCTTTCAGAGCGAGAGACGAGCGAGAGAAGAACTGAAGAGATAAGACGTCTTCCTCTCAGAGAGCTCCTCTTTGTTGTTCGTTCTTCCTTTATCTGGTTTATATTTTATTCTTCATATGCAACACAAAAGTATTTCGCCTGTCAAGCCTGTAAACCTAAATGAAATAAAAAAAAATGTAAAAAGAGGTCGAGGAGGGAGAAGCCAGCCACGAGGATCAGAAAAGCTGAAGGCGAGAGCGAGGGATAAAGTGAATGGAGGTGTGAGTTTGTGAGGATGGAAAAAAGGTGAAGACATCGGGGGGGAGAGATGAACGAGGGAGTGAGGAAGGAAGGGAGGAAGTTTGGAGGAAGTGAAGTCGGTTGGAGGGTTTGTTTCGGCAGTGAGCTGCTGGGAGTGTTCGACAGCCAGGGTTCGTGTGAGCGGAGACGAAGGCAGAGTATCCACTGCTGCATTATGGGTAGGTTTCGTATAACAGTGTGTGTGTGTGTGGGTGTGTGTGTGTGTGTCCTTGCTGCTGCGAGGAACAAACATAAAAGTGTGTGATTGTACCTCCTTTGTGAGGACAAACTAGAGATGTGTCATTTTAATAAGGACTTTTCTGTAAGGTATGTAAATGTTTGGAAAGTGAGGAAGTTTTTCAAAAAAAGTGAAAATCAGGAGGAACGGTGAGGACCTTTTTTTGGAATGTGAGCACGTTTTGTCTGGTCCTCGTTTCTTTGAAGGGATGTTTGAGGGTTAAGACTCGGTTCTAAGGTTAGGAAATGGATTATGTCAGTAATGGACCTCACAAGTTTAGAAGTACAAACATCTGTGTGTGTGTGTGTAGAGTAGACTTTACATTATCCGTATAAGATGAGAGGATCTTTCTATCAGACGCTTCACCTCAGACACTGAGGAGTGAGGGCGACTGAAGAGCTGCGTTCAAGAGCAGGAAATAAACAAAAAAAACATGACAGATGTCTCAGCGGTGTTGATTCCTGCTTGTCTGGCCATTTTCAACTCCACCCAACCCCCCCTGGAAGGCGCTTTTGTTCCAATTTAGGAACCGTTTTTGAATTATTAAATTATTAGCTGCTTTTTGGGCTTTTTGGTAGTTTTTCTAATCAAAATTTGGAACAAAAACAAAAACTCAACAAAGTCGTCTGTCCAAGCCTGGTGGAAAAAATGTGGACAGATCCTGTGTGAAAAACAATCTTTTTGGGCAAAGTGTTTTAAATCCTTTTTTTTTTTTTTTTGGGGCATATTTTGTCATCCATATTTGGGCAAAAGGGGCTGAAATTGTGTCCAGTATTGGAAAAAAGAGATGGAGTCTATGTTGAGCTGACATGGCAGACACAATCAGCTGCTTCTTAGGCAAAATACAAATACAAATATGGACTAAAGAGGCAGCACTTCTGTACAAAATAGGTGAAAATTTGGGGCAATTTGTCGGATCCAAATTTCCTCTGCCTCTTTTGTCCAAATGTTTGGATTTCCTCGCTCCAGTGATGGACATCAGTGAACGTAAACCCAAATGCCAGCCTCCAAAACATCCACAGCCACGTTTTCATCAAGTCTGTAGAGAGAAAGTCAAAAACCGTGACTCCATGCAGATCTTCGCCGTTCACTGACATAAGAAAGCAAAACAAGTCTGGGTCTAGAAACTCAGCTGCAGTGTGAACTGAGTGTAAATGAGCAGATTTTTTTAAGTATTAACAGAAATCATGACGCATTTTGAAGCACAGCAGGTGACTGAAAACTGACAGAAACACTTAAGAAAAGATAAAACGCCATGAAAAGAAAACTCAGTAACTCTGTAATTAGAAGCATTGAAGTGGAAAGAATGAAGATGACCCGATTTTCTTCCCTAATTGGATCTGTATCATTGAGGAAATGAATCTCTTCAGTGATCCTCACTTGTGCGCTGAAGAAGTCCTTCTGGGGCGAGAAACCAAAACTCCTTTTTTAAAAATTCCATCTCTGATGTTTGGGAGGGCCCCGTGTGGGATCCGAGAGGGACCCAAATCTTTTATAAGTTCCCAAAAAAAAAAAGAAACTGCAACTTTCAAAAAAAAAAAAAAAAAAAAAAAACCATCCATTTCAGTTTTTTAGGTTCCAGAACAAACCACCC
>CM022477.1:1224265-1234824 GCA_011952105.1 Coreoperca whiteheadi
GGGGGGGGCACGGGGGGGAAAGGAAGGGGAACAAAAATTTTAAAAAAAAAAAAAAAAAAAAAAAAAAAAAAAAAAAAAAAAAAAAAAAAAAAAAAAAAAATATCCATCCATTGCAGTTGTTGAGGTTTCAGATCCACTCTCCCATCTGATCCCGCTGCGTTCAATCAGCACAGGCTTCGACAAGGAGAGGACAGCAGCGTCTCAACAGTCAGGGAGATAAATGAAAAAACAAAGTCATCCTTTTTCTGTTTCTGTTTCTATGTTTTTTCCTTCAGGCGGAGCTTCGGTCACCCTCCCTGCAGAGAGGACCCCTCCGGAGAGCCTCGGAAACTTTTAAAGATTCGCCGAGCGGAGGGACGATTTGGTCCCAGCGAGCAGGAGCGAGGAAGGAGGAGGGGGGGATCACCTTGGAGGGTTTTCTGCCACACTGCAGAGAGAAGGGGACGATGGCGGTGTTCAGTCGGAGGGTTAGGGCCCCACCAGGGCCATGAGGTGACTCTAGACCGCTCACAAGATGATGATTGGGAGAAAATTTGAAGCAGTTGAGTCGAATTGTTTGAGATAAAGAACACTTTCAGCCTCCTAATACAGAAACAAATCCAGAAAACGAAGGAAGATTTAACAGCCCGGCGTCGTGTGCACTGTCGCCCCCCCCCTGTTTCCAGTGTCTTGATCCAAACAGGAAGTGACCCGCGCTGTGTTTCAGTGTTCCAACCCCCCTGCAGTAAAGAGCCCAGAAGGGAGCGGCCTTTCATTTCCTCCTGATTCTTCTCGGCGACATGGAACCGGTTCCCTGCTTGGGGGGATTTTCAGCTCGAAGGTTCAGGCTCGCTGTCAGGAGGGTTTGACGGGAGACCTTCCGACCACGAGGAAGCCCATTCCAGCGAGAGTTTCTGCAGGTCGCCTGAGGGGCCCTGCTGCAGCCGCTGGAAGAAACAATAAAACAAGAAACAGTGACAAGTGAAGCGTTCGTTAGCGAATCTCACTACTTTCCCTGTCGACACAAACACATGCAGGAGGTGCCGTCTGAAGCCCCATCCCATTCATACTGGACTTGTAGGGAGGTGTCACCTGCTCTGGTCAGTGATTAGAATCCATATGTCGGTCATCCCCCCCCCCCACCCCAGTAATAATTACAGCCACAGCGACCTCCTGTTTCCCCTCGGGAACCAATATGACGTCAGAAACAATTAAAGCCAACAGGAGAGCAAGACTCCGTAAAGCTCAGATGTGCTGCTGTTCTCCTTACAGACCTGTTTTTTTACCTTATATTTGTTAACATTTTGTCAACTTTTCTTAGCACCAGCAGTCCATGAATGTTGTGTTAGTGTGCACGGTGTCCTCTTGGACAGAACAGCGGTTAACACTTCTTATACTCATTTCGTTTGGAAACTTTGGGGTCGCCGCTGTAATTTAAGAAAGACGCTTGCATGCAGAGCATACAGTACATCTGTGATAACAGGCCCACCTGTGGGTCTGCCAGGGTTTCTAACACATCCGGCTGATGGTTTTGTGGCAAACAGAAACCGTAACCGAAGAATTGATTCACCGCGTCGCGTTCTTGGTGGCCATTTCTCACCCGCTCGTCTCCTTTGCTGAGGCGAGTTGGCTGCAGACATGCGGCAGAGGTGTGTGTGCCGCTCGGCTGCGCCGTGAGACGCCCGGCGTTTCAGACATCAGCTGGCACTGAAAACACCAGTTACTAAGCAACGGTCGAGCTGGCAGGACGACGGAGAGTCGCTGGAAACCGACTCGTCTCGTCTCCGCAGTCAGAGCGATTCAACACAGCCTCCATCACTCCTCTGTGTTCCTGCATTCAACCCTCCTGGGCCGCCTCCTCCTCCTCCTCCTCGCTCAGAAATAACACCACATTGTTCACCTGTTTCCTCACCGAGCATCACAAGTTCTCTGAATAACTTCTTAAAGTTAATAAAAGTAAACTCGTCCATTTTCTCAAAAGGGAAAAAAAGCAATAAAAAGAAATGAACACGTTTTATTCTCCCGTGAGAGACAGCAACCCCAACACAAAGCCTGGCAGGCGGTTTGATGGACGTAGAAGTCATAGAAATCCCTCCCCGGCTTTAACAACATTCCTTTTACTTCATGTTCTCGCTGCATTGCTGCTGAATCCTGCAGTGCTGCAGTCAGAGCGCTGCAGAGAGGAGGGACTTCTACAACCTTCACAGGTTTCAGATCTGGGCAGAAAGCTACAGCTACAGGCAGGAAACGAACCTCCAAGTCCTCCGACAGGTTGATTTTCCAGACAAAGAATTGAGAGAGTTCAAATCGTCCCCGATTTTTGCGTATTGCAGTTTCTCTCTCTTCCATTTGTCTCATGATTAGGTCTGTTGACAGTTTCACCTAATCTACAGGATGAGATCCTTCCCTTCCCTGCTCGTTTTCGACACGTTTCACTAATCAAAACAAACGCCATACTTGCGACTTCTGCATGAGCCTAGGAGAGCTCTGTGGGACTCGCAACGTTATCTGCAATTTGTGAGCGACAATCATTTGTGAAACGCGACGCCATCATTTGTGATCAGCGTGTAAACAGTGCTCGATATTTGCTTTTGTGAAACTAAAATGAAGTATGACTTTGATTATTTGCTTATTTCTAACAAGTAATTTCTGTTAAACTTCTTCATTTAAAACAATCATGCAAACACTGCTTATTCACGGTGAGTTTTTTGCCCAGATGTGCTGCCTGCCAGGCAGACGGAGGCGACAACCAAGACAGGAAGCAGAAAAAACCCCAAGCACACTTTTCCCCCTATCCTCTAATAATAATTAAATTTGTGTGGCTGTAAAAGAATACAATTTTACTATTTTACTCTGGTTGACGATCTTAGCAGCAACTTTGACCATATTACCAGCCATGAATGATTCTGTGCGTTTTTGTTGACCAGAGCAACGTGACTGGCTGCTGTCAGATCCGAAGTACGGCTGCTGTCAGGAAAACGACGACTTGATTAACTGCACTATTTAATAACAATTTCTAATCTCTGGCCTCAGGCCACGGCTATACCGCTAAAGTCACTGGCGTTAAAGTCTCGTTTGATTTTGTCAAGTCGCGTCTAAGCCGTGGCGCCTCTCCCTGCCCTGGAGGCTAACGTGTTACCAAATCCTACCAGATTTTTATCTGCCTAAACAGCTGGAGGAGGTGAACTTACCAGCGACTTTTGCTGTAACTTGCAAACAATGTTGGTTAGTTGGTTAACAAAGTGGGGACTAAATATCCATCATGGTAGGTTTTTACTTGGTACTAATTTCCCATGAAGCTGTCTGGAACTCTCCTTAACAACAGCATGGTAACCACCAGAGGGGAGATGTGCGCTTGTGTTTCTGCTATACTTTCTCAGTGTCGCCTCAGTTTAACTTGTCGTTTGTCAGGGTTGCTGCCTCTCAGGCTGCCTGTCAGGAAATCCGGTAGTCGAAGGTGTCCTTCTCCATGTAGTCCGTCCAGGTGGAGGACGGCATGCTCCGGTACGGGTCCAGAAGGATCCGGAAACAGCGGACAATCAGCAGACCCAGGAAGATGAAGAGGATGAGGACGAAGACGAAGGCCGCCCTCTGCTCGAGAGTGAGGAAGGAGGCGGACGCTGTAGAGGAAGAGGAGGAGGAGGAGAAGTCCGATTCGGAAGCGGAGAAGGTGCTGCTGTAGAGGTCGTCGGCCATGTTGAGATGGAGAATGACCGGCTGCTTTAGACGATCCTCTTCCTCTGTCCGACGGGAGACCGTCCACAGGAAAGCATTGTCGGCGTCGGAGGCCTGCAGAGAAAACACAGAGGAACATGATAAAAAGTAACATAGGATCCTATTAGAAAGCAGTTTTAAGCCCAACTAGCTTCCCCTAAAGCAGCCCCCCCACCTAACTGGACTGAAATATTATCGGTCATTAACGATATCGCGGGAGCAACAAATAAAAAAGGAGCCCGGTTGAACTCGACTGAAACAACGGAAATGATTCAGGTCAGCACGATAGCATCAGCTAACTCTTGCTTTTTTATTGCCCTACATAAAGCAAGTTCATTCATGCCCTGGCCATCCACCCCCCCTGCAGTGGCTTTATGCCCCCCCAAGATTAAGAACCTCTGCCCTAAAGGCTGAGATGTTTATTAGACCTACGTATATCAGCTAGAAGCAACACGACAACGCAGCGTGGTCATCCGTCTTGTTGGTTTATTTAACGGGGACAGTGCATGTTCAGGGAGCCCAGAGGCCGTTGGGCCTTCCGCACAGATGTTACAGGGTCACCCTGAGAACTGCAGAAAAATAGTAAAGTGAGAAGAGATTCATTTTAGTAAAGAAACATCATTCAGGAAACCAGCAGGTATCAGGTAACGTGCAACACTGAGGCTCACGAGACATGCAGAGCAAGGAAATGGAGGACGTTCACAGAAACGTGGACTAAATGAGAAACAGGGAGCTGCATTATTAGACACTAACTGAAACATGCACAGATATAAAAGGCACACACATAACAACGCGCTCTCTCTGATAGCTGCCGGGATGGCGTTCGGCGTTACCAGAGAGCTGATTAAAAGCACTTTGTTTCCTCGGCGGGATGAAACGACCTCCTCCTGGGAGCTGATGTGCGGCTGCTGTCTGACCAGAGGAGAAGTCTAATCATGTACGTAAGGCAAACACCAACATTAAATCAGGTTTTCCCAACTCAGCAAATCATATTTCTTAGGCCACTGGGCAGTGATGAAAATGCAGTAAGTGATGTGTCACTGCAGGGGGGCGCTGTTGTTAGCTAACTGAACCAGCTGACGAAGCCAACGTTAGCATGCTAACCCCTGAGCCGTCCAGAGCGAAGAGCAGAAGGAGGACACGTGGAGGACGGCTGACCTCTCCGACCTGAAACCAGCCAAATGCTGTTTATTAATGACGTCAGTCCGGAGCGTGAGGTAATGACGTCAGTTAGCTTAGCATAATTGGATATTTCCCTGCTTGTTATAAACTGCATGAACACTACTAACGCTGAACCACAGATTTCTCCACGTCTGCAGACGGATATAAATCCAACGCCTACATTTACAGAGATTTATACTTCAGCCTCTGAAGCTGTGACGTGTGGAAGCTACGCTAGCTCGTGATGGTACAGTCACTTCCTGTTTACAATCGTTGGTTGCTCCTGATTGGGCGGCGCTACAGTCCAAGTCTTTCCTCGCCAAGACGTTTGTTCAGTTTCAACGCTGCGACCTGATTCAGGGAACCAGGA
The DNA here is from genome assembly GCA_011952105.1 of Coreoperca whiteheadi. Classification (NCBI taxonomy): domain Eukaryota; kingdom Metazoa; phylum Chordata; class Actinopteri; order Centrarchiformes; family Sinipercidae; genus Coreoperca; species Coreoperca whiteheadi. The sequence goes on from CM022477.1 coordinate 1,229,490, forward strand.
AGGACTTTACGTTCATGATTCATGAGGAGCTGCTGAGACTGAGGAATGAGATAATTCCTGTATATATCCTGTTCGTAATTTGGAAATTCTGAGCTCGGAGTAGCGCTAGAGTCACCAGCTTCGCAGCACAGGTATCCACCAGAAATGTCCTGACGACATCGCGACATGTTGTCGTGGACAAAATGTTTCTCAAGGGGACGTTTCTAAAACTCATCAAACAGAGCTGTTTTATAAGTAAATGCCTTCGGATTCTTTGTACCGTCAGTGTTTTCTCTCACTGTTCTCACGCCAGCCGTCTGTGGGCGGGACTGTGGGAGGCATTTGTTTTGAAAGCAAGTTGTTCTGGAAAGAAAAAAGCTCCTCATTCGCTTCCCACATGGAGATTAAAGCCAAACTCGGTTGGCTTCAAATGGTTTTTTTCAGTCTGTGTCCAAATCCTGAAGTTTGATTTAAGTGAAATTTGCCGACGTGCTGGTTTTATAGCAGACTTTAAATTTGCTTCCCTGGTTCAGATGAACAAAGAAGCGACACAGCGTGTGACTGACGCCAGACGCCGCCGCTTGTTCCTTTTTTCTTACTGTAGGAGCCAACATGTTTTGTTCCGCGTGTGTTGTTCATTATTTGTTTAGGCTTCACGCGTTCTTTCGGTATTTGGAACAGGGGTGAGGTTTCACATTATTTACCTGTTCATTTTAGGTTGGCCATACGTCCGGATCTTAAGCCCCCTGTCCGGCACCCAGCCGGACACTAATCTGTCCTCTTTGGAGTCGCGCTGAATCGGCCTAACAGAAGCCGCTCTAGAGTCTCTGTTGGGACGCAGCAGCGCAGCGTCTACTGCCGTGAGATCGCCACTCAAACACATGATTGGCTGAAAGCGGTTTCAAATAAATATCTGATATATCATTGGTTAAAGACGTAAACAAGCCTCCACACGCTGCTACAGGCTACGTCACGTCATCACGTTACTCTTATTTATTTCAGCCACTTTGCAAGATTTCTTTGAAACAGACGTCACAATGACTGGATAAATCCAAATACTGTGAACAAACACCTTTCTACATCTAGTCATTCAGCAGACGCTTTTATCCAAAGCGACTTACATATGAGAACATTCACAAACCGAAGGCGCAGCTTCGGGAGCATTTTAGGGTTCAGTATCTTGCTCAAGGATACTTCGACACATGGCTGGGGGATCGAACCGCCGACCTTCTGAATGGCAGGCGGCCACCAAGCCACAGCCGCCGCTGCCTTGCTGCCTCTTCTGTTACACTCAGGTCTACATCAGATTGTCTGGCGATGAACAGAGGAGGCTGTTTCAGAATCACTGTATCATGACACCGTCGACATGTTGGACTAAACTGTATTACGAGTGCGTTGTAGATGCGAGTTCACCAGAGTCCTGTGTAATTATTCTTGCCTCACTAAATGCCACAGAGTGCCTTCCTTTCTGCTGTTATGGAAATCGCCGCCCTAGTTCTCTTGCACGGCGGGATTCAGACAAACATGCAAACATCTGTGCATGTTTTTGGTTAATAAACAGCATAAAAAGCATCTGGACTTCAGTATGGATTCTTTTGAACGAGTCACAGATAAGAGCCCACTGAGCCTCTTTGCGGCCTTTTTTCCCATTGGTAGTAGTCGCTACACCTACCAACAATCAACATTGGTTTCTTCTAACCGTGACTGTGATAGCTCCCTGACCTTAACCAAACTGCAGTCTTTCAGAAAGTCAAACCCAGTAGCTTTTGTTCTTTCTTTCCCAACCAAACTTTAACCGTAGAGGTGTCGGATCAGAAAGCCATATGAATAACTTTTATTTCGGCCATTTGTAACTGTTTTGGAAGTCACTGATGAGCTGTCTTGTCTGCAGCATGGAAACACTAGTGCAACAGAATAACTTTCATCACAGCAGGGATGGCATCATGACCCGCACGATGCACGGACTTGTTATCAACGATTGAAGACCAAATGCTCAAGAGCGAATAGTTTGCAGAAGGTAACGCACAGAAGGAAGAGCAGAAGGATGCGTCAGACCAAAACAAACAGAATAGTAATTTAATCTCAGCTCAACCTCCTTGATATCTTCTGACATGCTGGAGGTTTTTTACTCAAAGTCCTGGTAGGATCAGAAAACAAAGTTACAGAACTCAGAGACGAACAAAACTTTTCCTCCATTATTCTCTCAACTATGAAATATATAAAATGTTTTTAATGAAATTGAATTAAATTTGTTCCTCCTGTGTATTGACGGCTATTTGATGTGTCAACCAATCGCTGTGGGCACAGTGAAACACGATGTCATCCTTCTCTCAGCGGCTTTGTGAAAAGCTCTCAGGAGGAAAGTCTTCGAGACTTTTAGCTCGGCGTGGGACGACTCCTCGTGGTGAGGTGAGCTCCGTTGTGAATGCGACCCTGCTGACGGTCGTTTGCATGCAAAACTGGCAGTAACAGCAGCTGGATTTTCCATCTGCAGAAACGATTCGTCATCATCAGCCCGAAGGCCAATCAGTTGTCAAACATCCGACTTCAGTACAAACTCAAACTCATAATGGGCCCTCATGACGGCAGTCAGAAGCTGTTATTTCTTTTATATGATCACATTTCCTCTGTTCAACTGCTTATCAAGTAAACTTTGGTGAAACGTGCGTCACATAACTCCGGGTCTGATCAGCTTTAACGAGCACATCTAGCCGACTGCAGGACGTCCGTGGAGGATTTGCTGAGTCTGCAAAGTTCAACTCTCTCCTCCCTCACTCTTTAATATTTCACTGCCAGTCTTCTCCTCCATTTTTATTCAGTTCAGCTTCAAGTTCTGATGTTCTGCAGGAGAAAACCTTTAAAATGCAGCTCATACGTTTCGGTCTGGCCTGGAGAGAAATTAATCCCTTAAAACCGCTGTTTATCATCGGTTACAATTTACAGATGAATTGGAAGCCATTTTGAGCTGATTCATCGTCGTAGAGGTGAAAACACGCACACACCTGAACGCACACAGCAGCATGTTCTCCTTTTATAATGCAAGAACTAAAGTCTCAGAGTCCCCCCAGGCTCCTGCTGCTGCCGCTAAAAATGTGTGAAAGCCTAAAAAAAGTAATTAGACATGATGGAAAATATCACACTGACCTCAGAGTTGTCACTCTCACTCTGAAAAGTCATCACAGCGTGCCGGGCCGGAGCCTTTGAAGAGCCATCTCCGTAAAATCAAAGAAATGTGAAAAGTTCTCGGAGAAGTTCTAAAACTCAGCGGAGGTCAGAGCTTCGTCGCTGAACTCTTCTTTTTCGTCACTCCGTTTCAAATTGTCAGAGAGTGTTTCTGCCACATTTTGACCGTGTGATGAAGAGCTTTCTCGGTTAAAGACTGCAATTGTCTGACATTGTTCAGCATCTTTCATGACATGTCACCGTTATGCCGATGACACACAGATCTATTTCTCTGCTGAAACCAATAACCTGAATCAACTGTCCTCCCCCCAGGACTGCTTAGCCGCCTCAAAATTTCCTCCATCTAAACCCTGACTAAACAGCAGTTCTTTTAATTGAAACCGATAACCTCAGTTGATCAGTTTATTGGACCATTTCAGTCAAATCTACCGCTGAGAATCTTGGGATTATCTTTGAGCAGTATTTGACTTTTGACCATCAGGTTACTATTGAAATATTGATAAATTGGATGTATCTTGTCATTTACAGTTGGTGCTGTTACAGTTGCTGACTAGAACCAGCGGTCGGTCCCACGGTACCTCGTTCTTCATCCCTCCATTGGCTTCCTGTAAAATTCAGAATCAACTACAATATCCTGTTTATTACATATAAGGCTCTGCAGGACCTTGACCTTGCCTCCAGTTACATTTCTGATCTCCTCGATCCTCGTTCCACTTCTCAACCACTCAGGAAAAAAGGTGATCTTGCCTGCGCTGCTTTAGCCCCGACCCTCAGGAATCATCGTCCCCAAACTTTTTGCTGTATCGTCTGAGACGTCTGGACTAGGAAGTCTGGGACAGTTGGGAGTGTTTAGTTCACTGGAGGAAGACGGGGTCTGGGTCACTACCGTCTGCTGTAGTATCACATAATCTTCCTCCCCAGTGTTTCCACCCGTCGGCATTTCTTTTAAATAGGGGTCGAGGAAACCCAAATTGGAGCTGTGCATCCATTTCTTTCTCTGTCCTCCTTCAGCACCACTCTTCTTTCCATTCTGTAAACATCTGTACCTGCCCTTAAGGCTTTCCATTGTTCTTCTTCTGCAACAAACCAAATCTGAATTTCTATGTAACAACAAGATGGTATTTACTGTTGCTAAGCTACTGTTTATATAGCTATGCTTGTGATACGAAGCATAGTCCCGGTCAGTGTGCCCGCCTGGCATAGCTAACGTACATAAACAGCTACGCTAGCAAAGAGTTATTAAACTGTGTGCCTTTTCACAAACCTGGTATCTGACAGCTGACATTTAGCAATGCATTGCTTTTCCTGGTGAGATCATGGTACGTTTTTAATGTTATATTGTAGAGTTTGGACACTCTGAAACACAGAGTGTTTTACTTCCATCTTTACTGCCTCTCTACAGCTCTTATCTCAGCGGCAACCGTGGTCAAAGTTGAAACAACTTGAACTTTGAACGCAGCGCTTGGTGCAGACCGTTTGTTATTGGTCAACGTGTCCACGAGCGGATCTGCTAATCACCGTGAAATTTTGCTCTTTTAAATGCTGGTGTGACCAAACCTCGGAAAATGCTACGCTAACAGCCTCTACCACAGCTTCTGTGTCAACGTTGAAGGGACGTTTACGTCGCATGCTGATTAGAAGCAAAACAACTTCCCTTCCAACATGAAATAATATTGAATGAATGAAAATGTAAAGCAAAACAAAACAGTCCCAACTCACGGTCCACTCACACTGGCCCCGGAGCTTTCAACCATTTCATGCAATCTTAAACAGCAGACTGAGTTTGCTCAGATGTCATGCAACTCTAGATGTTTAAACCTTTCATGATTCTGAACGCCTCCAGGACTTCGCATCCGTTTTGAGGTGACTTTTCATTCTTAATGATACAGTCGAAAGCTCCAGAACACGCGAGTACGTTTTCTCGTTTCCTCCAATACAGTCAGAGTTTGATCACAGCAGCATCTAGTGGACGTTGGAGGAACCGCAGCTTAAAGCACCGCTGATACGTTCACTGCTGCCTCGTTTATTTGGACGCCGACTCTGATTGGCTGTTTTTAAATATAAAAAAAAAACTGTCAGGGGTTGATAAACGGTGCAGCGTTGTCATGGTGACGGCTACTAGCTGCCATAGTCTTATCAGTTGCCAGGCTGAGAGAAAGGGTGGTGGGGGCGG